>WSUI01000897.1:0-14584 GCA_019633595.1 Tulasnella sp. UAMH 9824
CACGCTCCTCTAACGTTCAAGTAACACTTCCCTCTTGACTCTTATATCGCTCGACTCTCTAAATACCTTCTAGCGACTCTTTCGAGTAAGGTAATTCGATTATATTTTAGTCTACTTAATACTAGTCTACTTAACATTTCTAATTTGTTTACCGCGCGGCGATTCTACCGTTCCCACGGTTAGAACGCGCATTCGCGTTCGTGCCCCCGGCTCTCGACAGTTTGCACGAGAGACGGCCCGGGACCCTGACTCTCCAAATATCCCACTCGCTTAGCTCGGGGTGTTGGACTAATAAATTTATACATTATGTAAGAGACCGTACGAGGTAGCGAAGGGACTAATGTAGCATTGAAACCCCATGATACACCCTCCACATGAGATGCGTAGTTTGGGGAAACTGAACCGGGCGAAGCGGTTGGTTGCCATAGACGGCCTTGGGGCAACGAAGCTCCAAAGGCACCCCCATGGTGGCATCGGAGGGGGATGGTGGTGGGCCAAAGCACGATATTCTGAGTAAGCGGGTGCAAGGGAATGGTGGTAGAGGTACCGCACTGTGACGGATCCCACGCATTCCCTGAGCACTCGAGCAGGTGCACTAACTCGCGTCAGTGCTCGCGTTTCCCTTTGCGGCTTCTTCCGCCAGTGACAACGCTCCACTTTTAAACACCAGAGGGAACCCTAACATAACACAACATATAAACACCTGTTTCTATTTGCTCTGTATGATACGGTGAACCAACGTGCTGGTGTTTGGAACTTAAAGTACTCTCCCAGCGTCACATCACTCCAATTCAGGCTCAGAGGAAGGGCGTTCCTAATTATTGTCCGTGAATCATCGTTTTTAAATAGCGCTCTGTCGGCAAAGGAAACAAACTCGTGCACTGGGATACTTGTGGTGGAAATGAACGGGGGAGAATTCAATCCCCGGAGACTATTCAGCTTCGAACCCCACTCGGCAAACGTTACGCCCCGCGCAAGTTGTATCTCTGAATGGTCAGACACAGCTCTCGTACTCCCGAAAATGCGTGCAGACAGAAATAGCTCTGCTTAGAGCTGGCTCATTAACGTCGCTCAGCTTGCATCCTTAAAGTTCGCGGAATACGTCACATTGAGCAATTGGCGTGCCTGATATCATGTACACATCGCTTCGCAACCCTCTCCACCACCCCGAGTCGACCCCTCGAACCGTATCTGAAAGCCCAAACAAAACCCCTTAGCTGATATGACTAGTACTGGAAGTAAGTACTATACTAGTACTATGACAGCGCCAGTGAATTTATGGCTAGAGCCCGTTCGCGTATCTTTTGGCAGGCGCTCTCGATATCGTGTTTAAGGGAACAGATGGAACCGAGGCTGAAGAGTTCATAGCAGCCATAGAGGAACTTGCCTTTACCGAAGGATGGTCTAGAGATCGAGAACGAATGCTTCTTTTTGCCAGAAGTCGATTAAGGCACAAGGCACTTCGGTGGTATGCAAGACTCGAACCATCCAAAAAGAATGACTGGGACCTCTTTGTCGAGGCATTATTCGACCAGTATTCTCTGGTCGAAGCGTCCACGGAGGCTGAGATTTCAACACCGGTCTGGTGAGTACAAGTATCAGTTCCGCTATGTACAGGATACACGGGCCTGCCGCATCACTTCTGATCCGCAGGTCAGCAACGACGTTCAGCCCCGGTGCTACAACCGCCGGCCTACCTTCAGACCAGGTTTTGGACCCACACTTGAGAACGCAAGACGAAATACAAGTGACAGGTAGCAAGCCACATCATTCCGTCCCTCAATATGGCCGATCATATGAACCTTCTATTTTGGGAAGACATGTCGGGGTACTTCGCATTGTGGTTGAAGATGGGACGATTAGTCCTCAGTACGTCTGGCGGGGACGTCCCCCGACAATGAGCAATGGATACACTACATATACACAATACGATCCGCTCAGCATCACGATCGATCGACAGAAAGCTCTCGTGGTTTGCTTCATTCCATCACCTGAACCACACCCAATCGGATGCCTGGTAAGGACTGCCGCAAGGCTGAGCCATCTTAATATCTCATGCATTCACGTAGAACGACGTGTACAAATTAGGATATCTCTCTCCTAACTTCGCGGCCTTGAGTGTCGAGTTGAGTTATTCGGATCGATATGCCGAAAGGTCATGGGTTGACAGACTGTGTCATTTCTAGCACTTACGAGTGTGTTGTGTGTAATGGATCAAATATGATTGATCAAATTGGGACCGGCTCTGGATACCCCTCGAACGTGTGGAATTTCTTGTCGGATGGGACACTAGAAGCGTCGCTGTATGGTCCGTACCTCTCACTCGTTAGCCCGAACGGGCTACGCCCTGTTTGGGAATTTTGAAAGATTGATGTATCGATGACAACGCACAGCCTTTGACCCTAGCTCACTGGATCGCTACACCGGTCAATACACTAGGAAAGAGGACTTCAAGACGTCAGAGGTCCTTGTCGATCTGGCAGGAATTTCGGTACGCTTCGTGAAGCCTGGCACCCTCCCTCGGCAAGACAACCCTAAAAGTAAAGCCCCAGCCCGCCATTATGATTTTAAGGCGGTGAGTTTCGACGGACCTCTCCGGCAGAGGTTAGGATCCGAGCTTACGTTGCCCTGTTTCTGCTCAGCGTATCGTGTTCGAGCCTCTCTAAGAATGTGACCCAACGCTGGACTCCATCGTTGCCGTAACTCTACATCCCATTACAGTAACCGAATTCACATCTCAACTCGCAATCAATGATTTCACTTTGTTTTTGCTGGGACCCTTACTTGTTGTCCGTTGGGTATCTCGACGTAGTTGCATTATCCCTCGGCGACACCCCACTGTCGAGAAACGCCTTCCGGTTTGAGAACACACCCAATATCTTTTCTTTCCCCTCGAGCCTACATCTAATGTGCGACTCGCATGAACGGGTCGGGGATGTGGTACGGACTCTTGGTTCCACTTTGCCCTTGGTGAAACTCGAGCACGCTCCCCTGGGCTGACGGCGCGGTCGACTTCATAAACTACAAGCATTCATTCCGCAGCCTACCTTCAATCGTTCTATTATTCCAGCTCTGACACGCACATTTGCCCTCAATACCTGTGAGACTACGTTACTTCGAATACGGCTAGTTATGTACCGGGAAAATGGGGGTGATCGGGAATCGCAACACGCACTTATTCCGACTAATGTCCATGCGATAGTATCTCTTCGTCTTTTTTAACATGTTAATCGTGGCACGAAAGTGTCTCCGAGCCCCTCTCTACCTGTCGTCCAGCCCTTAGTGGTCTTGAAACCACTTTCACAACTAGACGACTGTCCCTCTTCTACCCACAATTCATTCTCACCCTACGGTGGTTCGCCTCAAACGCCGTGCATTGCGGAGGCAAGGAAAACGTAATCTTCGGTGGCGGGCGTCTACCTCCATAATTTCGCTATGTTTTAACTTCGTTGGTCTCGTGAGCGAAATTAAGCATCGGGCCACATTACTTTCAACAAACGCCTAGTCCGATCAACCTCCTGCCATGACACCAGAGCAAGAGAGTTCGTTTGAATCTCTGTTAGGAACTGATTGGTCACCCAGCACCTGTGAAGTCTCTCTTTTCCTTTCTGCACTACTCATCGCAGGACCAGCCCTTTGCGGAACAGCCCACCCGAGGTCCCCATACTAATGATCAGGGACAGAGTTTATGCTTGCAGCGATGTATTTCAAGATAATTATCCTTTTTCAAAACTGGTCTGTTAACATAGCTCATGCAACCCACTAAAGTTCGCGAAACACGCACCATGTTTAGCGTTGGTGTGCCAGATGTACACTTTCATCGCAACCCTTCCACCACACGGGTCGACCCTCCGACCTTTTAACCAGAAACGCTTACAAGCCCACTTGACCAGGATGACAAGTACCGGGAGTAAGTCATGAATTCACACTACATCGCCCATGAATCGTAACGAAACTCTCTTTGCAATACTTTGGCAGGTGCAGCCGATATCGTGTTCAGGGGAATAAATGGGAACGAGGCTGAAGAGTTTATAGCAGCCATAGAAGACCTCGCTTTTACTGAAGGGTAGTCTGAGGATCAAAAGCGAATGTTTCTTTTTGCCAGAAGTCGACTAAGACACAAGGCCCTTCGGTGGTTTGCAAAGCTCGATCCATCCAAAGCCAGCGACTGGAAACTCTTTGTCGAGGCATTATTCGAGCGGTACCCTTTGGTCGAAGCGCCCACGGAAGGGGGTATTCCAACGCCACCCTGGTAGGTCCAGATCTAAGTTCCGCTCCTTTCTGCTTCCATGGGACTTCCCTAATGTTCGGTTGCTCGCAGGTCCGCTACAACATTCAGCCCCAGTGCCACAACTGCAATCTTACCTTCCGACCAGGTCTTGGAACCCGAGCCGAGCATAAGAGGCGAAGGACGGGCGGGAGGGAGTGATGAACGTCAATCTGTTCTACCGCGTAGCAGAGTGTACGACCCTTCTGTTCTAGGAAGACAGGTCGGGATACTTCGCATTGTCGCCGAAAATGGGAGGAGTTGCCCGCATTACGTCTGGCGAGGACGTCGCCCGATCTACTCGACGAATCCGCATGGCAGACTGATAGCTGCGACGCACGATCCGCTCAGCATCACAATCGATCGACAAGAGGCTCTTGTTGTGTGCTTTATCCCAGCTTCCGAACCCCATCCAATTGGCTGCCTGGTAAGAGCTTGTGCAGGGTGGTTACTCTGCAAGAGATCTCATGCATTATTGTAGAACGCTACGTACCATTTTGGCGACCTTTCCCTTTTCTACACCAACTGGACTGACGGGTTCAGTAATCTAGACAAAGCACAGGGATTGGCTAGTAACTGACCAGCTGTGTTGCCTTAGCACATGCGAACTTCGGACGGCAAATGGAGTGGCGGTGGTCGATAGAGAAGGGGCATATAGTTCACAAGTTTCGAAGGTATGGAATATATCACCAGACGGCTCACTTGAAGCCTCGCTATCCGGTATGTTGAACGAGCCTGCCCACCCGCCCTTTGATGCAAACAAGCTGACGTGCACTCTCGATAATATTGAAACACCAATGTGTCAATGGTAATTCATAGCATATGATCCCAAATCATACGATGATCGCTCCGGTAAATACGTCAAGGAGGATTTCAAGACTTCGGAGGTCCTTGTCGATACCTCAGGTACTGCGATCCGATTCGTGAAGCCTGGTGTGATCCCTTGGCAAGACAACCCCAGACAAAACTCCGGAATCGGCCGTTATGATTTCAAAGCCGTAAGTTTATACAGTCCTATTGTAGAGCGTTCAAAATCCGAGCTTAGTCTGGCTTCACGCGCCCCATCTTCCCCAGCGCATTGTGTTCGAACCATTTTAAGGAAGCGGAGGACGATCGTATATAATTCTTCGCCGCCATATCTTTGTAAATCAGGGCATCAACCGTAGCTGCGCATCGGTTCGTAATCAACGATTTCTCTGTTCGTTGAGATATAGGACTGTACCTTGGCCATTCGGGTATCTGGCCGCATCATCTATAGGCGAAACCTCGCTATCGAAAACCCCCTTTCCGTTGGAGAGAGCATTTTTCCAGTATTATTATGCTCTAGGGGATGGTATTTAAGGCGCAACTCGCGTGACGGGGTCGGCGAAGTGATACTGACTTGTCATTGAATTCGTCCACTGGTCACACTTCACTGTCAGCGGAACTTTGGCGCAACCCCGCATAGTCATCAGCCATCTTTATGGACGTGGCATATGTAGCGCTGCGCCGCTCTTTTTGGCTTTCGTTGTCGGCTGAACATTGTCGTTTTGCGAGGGATGCACAGGCCATGCGGATGAAAGAAACCCTGACTTTCCCTTCCTCGGTTTACGGCGTATTTACCAGCTCAGTTCTTTATCTTCAGCGATAGAGAAGTCTACATTACACAAGTGTCACGACTGCGAATCTTGTATCACAAGACGAGCCAAATTGCCGATCATTGGAACCCACCGCTCTCGGAATGCCTGCGAATAGTCTATATTGGTGGTCAGATAAAGAGTTATGCTCACGGCGGTGCATTCCTAGACAAATTAACTCGGCCTAAAACTGTTCCGTTAGTATTGCTCAGACTGCGTACCCAATCTCGCCGAATACGCGATGTTTATTAGCGCGCCTAATGTGCACGTTACTTGCAACCCTTCATCCACCACGCGTTTACCTTTTATCCAGAAACGCACACAAGACCCCGTAGCTAGGATGACGAGTACTAGCAGTAAGTCACATGCTATACGACACTGCACGTTAAATAGGGGCTATAGTCCGTTTGCATAACCTGCAGGTGTTCCCGATATCGTGTTTAGGGGAACAGATGGGACCGAGGCTGAAGAGTTCATAGCAGCCATAGAAGAACTTGCCTTTACTGAAGGGTGGTCTCGAGATCGAGAACGAATGCTTCTTTTTGCTAGAAGCCGATTGAGACACAAAGCACTTCGGTGGTTTGCAAGACTCGATCCATCCAAAAAGGATGACTGGGACCTCTTTGTCGAGGCACTATTCGATCAATACACTTTGGTCGAAGCACCCACAACAGGGGATATTTCGACGCCAGTCTGGTGGGTACATACTCAAATTCTGTTCGTTCGAGTCTGCAATTGATGGGTTTCCCCATCCTGATTGGATCGCAGGTCAGCAACGACATTCAGCCCTGGTGCTTCGACGGCCATCCTACCCTCAGATCAGCTGTTAGACCTCCATCCGAACGTATCAACTGAAAGGCAGCCTGTGACAGGGTGTAATATACATCATTTTTCCCTTCCGCCCAGCAAGCCGTACGATCCGTCTATCCCAGGAAGACGGTTCGGGATACTTCGCATTGCCGTTGAAGACGGAACGACTTGCCCGCAATACGTTTGGAATGGAGGCTCCTTCAAGTCAATAGGTGTTGAGCGAGTCGGTACCACGATCAATCGACAAGACGCTCTTATTATTAGCTTTACACCAGAACCGGGGGCTCACCCAATCGGATGCCTGGTAAGAGCTTCTCCTGAGGTCGTGTGATGCCAGACATCTCATGAGATCGCATAGAACGCTTCATCTACGAACTCGGATCTTTCCCTTTACTATGATCACGCGGCAAGCGAGTTGAGTAGTTCGGACAAGTCGCAGAGAGCGGCCAATAACTAATTTGCTGTATCATTTCCAGCGGATACGGGCTTTTTGTTGCGTATGGGGTGATGGCGTTAAATTAGAATACTTCCAGTGCCTATCTCTCAAACGTTTGGAATGTGTTGTCCGATGGTTCACTTGAAGCATTCCTGCCTGGTCCGTTAACCCGCCTATCTACTCACCAGCTAGTTCAAGCAGACTGACACCGTCTCTTGGCAATAATAAATACCGGAACCAATGATACTGTTATGATGATTCACAGAATTTGACTACAGGTCACGCGATTCTTATGGCAATTACCTCAGGACTGACTTCAAGACCTCAGAGGTACTTCTCGACGCCTCAGGTACTTCATTCCGCTTTGTGAAGCCTGGCACTCTCCCTCGACAAGACGACCCTAAGCGTAACACTCAAGGCGGTCGTCATGAGTTCAAGGCGGTAAGTTCATACAGCCCCTGACGCGGAGTTTGGTATCAAAGCTTACTTTGACCACGTGCTCCCTTGCTCAGCGCATTGTGTTCGAATCATTTTAAGGATGCGAAACGCCACCGCACTTTTTCGCGCTCGCGTCTACACAAAAAATGTAATTAGCCAGATTCGCCCTGCTGTTTATGGAATCGGCGGGTTTTCTGTTTGTTGGGACGCACATGTACATCGTTTGTTAGGTATCACGACACAGCTGCATCATCCTCCTGTATTACAACACGATGAGGGTATTTCTTCTGAATGGAGTTCGAATGGTCCAATATAACTTGTGTGTTCTTTTCTGGGACAAGATATTTGGGTTGCGGCTGGCGGGACGGCTTGCGCAGTCGGAGGAGGCGTCAGGTCCTCCGATCCCCAGGCACATTTCTTTCTTGACAGAACTCCGTCGCACAAATATATGCGGCACATATATAACGTCTTTCCGTCTTCTCGTATGCCTGCTGTGCTCATCACAGGTCAATCACGCCGGACACCAGTACTATTGGTTGAAGGTGATGGACTGGACCCTGACTTTCCGTCTTCTTCTATTCGGCTTCTTCCGGTTAGCACAACGTCTGAGCTCTTCTTTGGTAAGAGAAACCCCGCATCACACAACGGACACAGAAATTAATATGTTCACTTCCCCTGATGTGAATCGACCGGTCAACATGCCAACGATCTGATTTCAATTGCAAGGGTCCTGCAGCCCCACTTTGCTCCACAAATGACATGTATTCAGTTCCATATACACCCTCTTCAACTCCCCACCATATGTGTTTGCTCTTATTACCTGTGGAATAAGCTGGACTAGTTGAGCACTGGAACAGCGGCCGTGGTCGGGACCTGCAGCACGCATTCATTCCGGTCAATCTCCATTCGCTGCGCTCTCTTCATCACGAGGAACCAGTAAAAAGGGTCGCACAAGGCAGTAAAGAGCCTCGAGGCTCATCCTTTCTTATCGTCATGCCACCTTAATGCTCTCTAAGACCGATGCCTTCGCGACCGTCAATCCTCCTCTTCGCAGTCCACCCCGCCCACCCTCAGTCCACTCCAAGGCCCGCACATTGCAGGAACCAGAAAAAGAATACTTCCAAGTAATAGGAGATGTATCTTGGTAGTTTGTTACGCTGTCATTTTGGTCAGATTCGCGGGTGAAATACTACACTGGACGCTCGACTGCCTTACTTTGATGCTATAACAACCTCCCATCCCGATTAAGGAGTCGGTAAAAAACGAGCCTTCTTTTCTTTCTGCAAGATAGCGATTGCTCGCTGGATGGTTGTGAAGCTTCGCTTTTTTCTGCACCGCTGAGCGCAGGACATCTTCCTTGTGCAACCGCTCACACAAGCTATACATCTCGATGGCCAGGGATAGTGTTCATGCTTACATCGGTGTGTATAGAGCCAATGTAGCTCGGTTAAACAGGCCTATTGGCATCGCTTCAGGAATGTATACATTAAAGTTCGCGGGACACACATCACGTTTCGCATCGGCGCGCTTGATGTCCACACTGCTTTGCAACCCTTCCGCCACCCCGAGTCGACCAGTCGAACTTTTATCCAGAAACGCTTAAAAGTCCACTTGACTAGGATGACGAGTAACGGAAGTAAGCCATATGCTTATGAATTGTAGCGGGAGTCACTTTGCATAATTTTGCTAGATGCACCCGATATCGTGTTCAGGGGAATAGATGGGAACGAGGCTGAAGAGTTCATAGCAGCCATCGAAGAGCTCGCTTTTACCGAAGGGTGGTATCGGGATCGGGAGCGAATGCTTTTTTTCGCCAGAAGTCGACTAAGGCACAGGGCACTTCGGTGGTTGGCAACGCTCGATCCATCTAAAAAGAATGACTGGGAACTCTTTGTCCAGGAATTATTCAATCAGTATCCTCAAATGGAAGCGCCCTCGGAGGCCGAGATTTCAACGCCAGTCTGGTAGGCCTAGATACTGGACGAGTTCAGTTTCTCTTGGTTTCCGTAAAACGCTCACCACCGTCGCTTACTCGCAGGTCCGCGGTTCCATCCAGCCCTAGTGCCTCAACCGCCATCCTGCCTTCCGACCAGGTCCTGGAGCCTGAGGTGGGTATGCAGCGAGGTCAAGGGCGGGAGGCAGGGAGCGAGACGCGCCACTCTGCACTTCCGGGTAGCAGAGCATACGATCCTTCTGCTCTGGGAAGACAGGTCGGAGTACTCCGCATCGTTGCCGAAAGTGGAACCACTTGCCCACAATACATCTGCCGGGGACGCTGCCCGATCTACTCGGCGGATAATGGAAACATGGCGCACCCGCCATATGTTGAACTCAGCATCACGATCGATCGGCAAGAGGCTCTTGTGGTGTCCTTTATACCCGAACCCGAACCCCACCCAATAGGATGTCTGGTAAGTGTTGATGCACAGTCGACGACGGGAAAAAAGTATCTCATTTATTTATGTAGAACCCTATATACGCCCTCGAGGATTTATGCCTTCTTCACAATCCGCGGAGTGATGGGTTGAGTAGTTCATAATTAGAAGCAGCGAGTGATCGGCAGTTAACCTGCCATCTCGGACCCAGCACGGCCATACTTTGCAAGGCAAGAGGACTGGGGCCTATCAGTAGAGATACGGGGGCCACAAGATATGTCTCGAATGTTTGGAGTCTGTCTTCCGATGGCTCACTTGAAGCGTCGCTAACTGGTCCGTTTAACCCGACCGTCTACCGGTTCAGTGGTGTAAATAAGCTAACGTGCTCTCTCGGCAACATCACAACATCGGTACAACATTGGCGATGAGAAGCTTGTGATCCCAGTTCACGCGATACTTATAGTAATTACACCAAATTGGAGGACTTCAAGACTTCCGAGGTCCTTCTTGACAACTCGGGCACTTTCATTCGCTTTGTGAAGCCTGGCACACCTCTTCGACAAGACGACCCAAGATACGGGACCCAATTCTATCGTCGTGACTTCAAAGCGGTAAGTCTTGGTGGTCCTGCTCTGTGAAATTGAGAATACAAGCCTATTCTAACCCGGTCCCCCTTCTCCCTAGCGTATCGTCTTTGAACCATTTTAGGGACGTGTCACACCACAGTACTATTTCGCGGCCGTATGTCGGCAACGTCGCATTAACGAGATTCGTGTATTCATTCATGGCAGACAATTTCTCTGCTTGTTGGAACCCCCTATACTTTGTTCATTGCGTCTACTGCGTCGCAGGTCATAGCACTGAATATTGCCGGTTTCCAAGATCGGAACCGGCCCACGGAACCTCGTTCTCGGAGAACGGGGCTCACTTAAAACCCTGCACATTGACAGAACCAAAAGATATTATAGGACCCACTGTTCTTCGATATCTTCTCATTTTGTTGCCTTTGTCCGCCAAACAGCCAAGCAGACTGCGGAATCGGATTCCTTTCGTACCTATAAAATAAACATTTACTGCTCTCACCCTGTCAAATAACTAAATTTGCCTCATATTTGGCAGCGACTGGCTTCTGAGCGGCTTTGAAATTCTTCAATCTCCTCTGCACCACACGCTGACCGTCCAAAACAAGCTCCCTGGGGAACCACCAAAGCAAAGCGTATATTTTAATGATCGGCCACAGAGCTTGCGCTTACAATGCTGTATCACTAGACGGGTTAAATTGGCTTGAAATATGTCTTGGTATTGCTCGGACCGCGTCGTAAATCTCCCGGAGTGCACCGTGTTTAGCATTGCGCATGTGCGTGCCTCATGCGCAGCATTGCGTTGTAACCGTTTTCGCCACCACGCGTCGACCGTTCAACCTTTTACTCCCAAACCCAGAGTAAGCCTCTTCGCTAGGATGACCAGCGCCCGAAGTAAGTCAATGCTTATATGACACGGCCCAGGACATGATATAAAACCCTGCCGGCATAATTTGGTAGATGCCTCCGACATAGTGTTCAGGGGAGTAGATGGGGCCGAGTGCGAAGAATTCATAGCAGCCATAGAGGACCTTGCCTTTACCGAAGGCTGGTCCCGGGATCGAGAGCGGATGCTTCTTTTTGCTAGAAGCCGATTAAGTCACAAAGCACTTCGGTGGTTTGCAAGACTCGATCCATCCAAGAAGGATGACTGGGACCTCTTTGTTCAGGCGTTATTCGATCAGTATCCCCTAGTCGAAGTGCCCACGACGGTTGAGATTTCAACGCCAGTCTGGTCGGTACACCAGGGATTCTACACCCCGCGGGTTCCGGACTACATCTGATTAATTACCTAACCCTTAATTGGTTGCAGGTCGGCAACGACATTCAGTCCGAGCGCTTCGACCTTCACATTACCTTCCGATCAGGTTTTTGGGCTGCAGCCGACCATGCAAGATGAGAGACAGGAGACAGGGAGCAAGCCACACCATCCTGTTGCTTCGATAAGCAGACCATACGACCCTTCTATTCTGGGAAGACATCTCGGGGTGCTTCGCATTTTGGTTGAAGATGGGACGACTGGTCCACAATACATTTGGCGGGGACGCCCCCCGATGTCTGTTATCTCGAATGGATACACTCAGCCTATATACCATGATCCACTCGAGACAACGGTGGATCGACACGAAGCTCTCGTCATTTGCTTCATACCATCACCGAAACCCCACGTCATCGGATGCCTGGTAAGAGTGTGTGCTGGGCGTAGGTTAAGCAGAGCATTTTACGGGTCCATTTAGAACGCCACGCGCATTACTGGGTATCTTTCTCTTTACAATAGCAGGTTGAGTGATTCAAACTGATATCCATTGAGATTACGGACTAACTTGCGTCCTCATTTCTAGCTATGACCTTTACGTGACGAACGGTAGGGTGGGCCCAAGCACCAACGCGCCCCTGTCGAGTACTTGGAACGTGTTGCCAGATGGCACACTGCAAGCATGGCTACCGGGTCGGTCTATTTAACCCAAATCACTCGCCGGCATCAACAAGCTGACGTACCCTCTTCGCAGAGGATGCCAAGACTTCAGAGGTCTTTGTGAATACCATAGGCTTAGGGACGTGTTCGATCCGATTTATGAAGCCTGACCCCGAATCCAATCCAGCAGTCAACTCATATGAATTCAGGGCGGTAGGTTTATACGACCTTCGTATGTATAGCTCAGGATCCGGGCTTACCTTGGCAACGTCTGCTCGTGTCTCCCCAGCGCATTGTGTTCGAGCCAATTTAAGGATGTGGATTGTCACCGTTCCCGATCGGCGTTGAACTTTTGAAAATTCCCATCAGCTTGACTCGTTTATTAGTTTGCAATTTGCAATTTTTTTTGATTGTTTAGATTGCATATTCACTGTAGCTGGAGATCACTCCCCAGCAGGGTTGTCTCATTGCTACCGCATCTCAAGAAATCTCTTCCGATTGAATGAAGCCTTCCCAAAAATATTTTCTTCCGCTGTGTAAAGAGAGAAATTCAGTCGATAGGGCATTTGATGGGGTCGTCGCCTGTCCGTGAGGGCAAAGCATACCAAAAATCACTGGCATCTACCAGTGCTGTGTACGACCATTTGAATAGGGTGTCTCCTGTAAGATGAGTTTAGAAGCAAATTGTCGTCGTTTGACACGATCACCGATCACTTTTCCATCTTTCCTATCGTTGAATATCTCGGTGGTCTGGGTTGCCACAGGATCATGAAGGGAAGGATTAACGCCGAATGGAATAAACTGCATTTAATGGCATCGGAAATCCTCATTTATCTAGTCTTTTCTTAAAATCACTACTAAGTTCTTATGGGGGTACTCAAAGGTCCCTTGGTCTTTGTCGATCCATGCTAGGCCCTCGCCCCTCTCTGTGCTAGCCTTGATTGTATTTCGGAGTCTGTCCTTTTCTGTCTGATCGAGAACTGCCACGTAGCTCTTAGTGAAAACTCTTTCCACAACCCCTAGGAGGTAGATGGGCATCAATGATTGGTTGTGGAACCGAGAGTGGGAGAGGGAGCTTACGATCAACGGTAGTGGGTAAGGTCCAGCTTACTTCCCGCTCTTCCTGGCTCGGGAAGAACCGTATCGCTGGAACTTGGTACATCTTGCGCCACAAGCCTAGTCGGAACTGTGGCGTACCTTGCTCGTATGCTTCGTAAGCCTTTCGGTTAGCCGCCACCCACGCAACATCCATATCTTCCAGGTTCCAGATCAGAGCAACGACACCTTTGGGCTTGAGAACTCGAGCGAACTCGGTCTACAAGAACCCCAGCGTTGAGACAAGTTCCCAAGGAAGAAGAGGGGAGTGGCATATACCAGTGCTTTGTCAAAATCGGGGCACCAATGCCATGCCTGCCAGGCGGGAGTTATTTCAAATGATTCTTGTGGCACAAAGAGGCACATACCTGAGCAACCACAATCAAGTCCGCCCACCCATCTTCCTCTCCGGTCTTGTCGAAGACACCCTCTCTGCATAAAACGCGTTCATCGATGACGGTCTTTACGAATTGTTCTCGCATGCCCGCACTGGGCTCCACCGCGTGAAGTTGCCTAACGGCGGGTCCAAAGGTCTTGTGCGCGAGCAAACATCTTGTAAAGATGCCCGTGCCAGAACCAAGTCTGAAGATTCGCGGTGTCCGAGGTCAGGTTGCGAAACAGGGAAACGGTTGTCGAGGGACAAGAGTGCTCACTCCAGGACGTTTAAAGGGCCCTGCGGATTGCTCAAACGAGATTGGATAAATTCCAGCTGCTCTTCGGGGTAGGTAGGCCTGTAGGCATCATAAAGAGCGTTTGTACCCTCTCCGAATCCTTGTTTGGCGATGCGGTGAACTTCGGCGGCCATGGTTCCTAATGATGTAATGCCCGGGCTGCTTCGCGGCGTCCGATGAGGGTTTGAGGTAACCGAGAGATGACGATGCGAGCAGTACAGGGACGACTATTTAAGTGTTTTTGGATGCATGTGAGAAAAAGAGATAAGCGAGTCACAGAAAAAGGATATATATATTGACGGAACGTTGGGGTGGGGGTTTCGGCGCCATGGTTGTTGCGGATGAGCCGGTGCCGCGGAATTTGCCACGGTTGCTGCACC
>WSUI01000899.1:0-14536 GCA_019633595.1 Tulasnella sp. UAMH 9824
AAACCGTTGAGATGCCAAATTCGTGAGCAGGTACTTAGCTTGATGGGCCATGGACTGTAGTATTAGAATACACGAAGAAGAGAACGTGGTCGATACTGGGTCGACCTTATTTAGTAAGCCGGGCGTTGTCCCCATCGAAGCCAAAGACGCCGAAGTTCTGTCGAGATGGTGTTCTGTGGGTACAGTATGCTCGATGGACTGGTTCGCATTTTCTCCTGGCTTAAAATTGGATACACGGTGTTACTCAAGCACGATATAGAATGACTAATCAACCCTGTCGTTTACCTGTCTTTTACCCGTCTTTGACCCTGTCTTTTACTGGTTGGTCGGAGGGAGCCCGTCTCTTACCGGTCAAAGACCTGTCGGATACCTCGCTGGAGGTTTCTGACGCCACCCTAATAGAGTCTGACACGGAGACCGCAAGCTGGACGCAATTCAATCAAATCGCCAACATATTATTAGACTACGAGAAAAGGCAACAAAATGACGCCAGCAATAAGACATTTAATCTCTCGCCCTTGTATCCGTCGTCTGACATTTGGAGGTAAAACGCCGTGGTGTCTCGTTGGTGACCGCCGGCGAACGCGCCCCCACTACTCAGTACTGTAACCTCCTATCGATAGCAACCATCGTCGGAGTGATGACCTTTCAAATACCGATATAAACGGCAAGCAACCCCCTTGTCGCTCACCAGCGACGTTGCGGGTAAGGAACGTACTATCTGCTCCTGACCCTCGCGGTTGTTGTTAACCAAGCTTAGCAAAACATTCTCCACGCAAGAGACACCTACCGGCGACATATACGATTTAAGGCACTCAAGCTATAGAGCCGGGGATTGACGCATGCGCCGCTACACGAAAAATATCAAACCATACAATATCTGGCTTTATACCCAGAGGGTCGGGGAAATGGCGCCTGCGCGCGCCGCTACGATGTGATTGGCCGGAACAATCGAAATCGGTCCGCTTACGTATGCCGCAAATCGGTCTCGCGCGACCGAATCGGTCGCGACCCCGGGAGTGAGGGAGTTCCCAATTGGTTTCCGGAGGGATTACGTCTGACGAGACTAGTACTCGGCCTTCGGCACTTGTTTCCGACCGGTCCCTTCTCACCCCTCACACAAGCCTGAATGCTCGCGGTAAGCTTCGGCCGATGAGACCTTCCATTAATTATGATTCATGTAGCCTTTATCTAAAGATAGGAGTCGTTTCCAAAATCCAATTACCTCTGGGAGTGAGTCCTTACCCATTCTCTGACCACCTTTTCATTGACAACGCAGCACAAGACGATGGCAAGGAAGCTATGCAAATGCCGTATATGCATTCGCAGCAGCCCGCAAGGAGAGTTGATTGACTCCAGAACCTACCGAGAACACGGCATCGCCGAGAATATTCACAACGCTTTGACTGGTTCGGCCCCCTCTCCCAGCGGAACCATCCCACAAGAGCCTGAACCAACTTCCCAACGCCTCCGAGATCTCCGAAGAATGTTCGAGAACGTGACGCCATATCCAAATACCTCAGAAGACCTGTCTACCCTCGTCTACAACCGAGGGAGAGTGGATCCAGAGGCGAGAAAAAATAAGCCCTATCTCCGATATCGAACTGCCCTAGAATCTACAAAAGAGCATATCAAGCAAGTCGATAGTATTGATACGGATGTTTTACGCGAAAGAGAGGCGCTTCTTGCGGAAGTGGATGAAGCGTTGACACTCCTGGAGGATGCCGTTGACGCCGAGTTTCGGCGCCGCAACTCCCCGCATTCAACAACCTCCCACCCGCTGGAGCATTTGCAAACAGTTGATACAGGTAGGTTGATTCCAATAAAGAGATAAAGCATATCTGACATAGGTAAGCCTATAGGTCGTATGGTGTGGCGGACGAACGAGGACCTTCTTATCCTGGGTCTTGGAATGATCCTGGCCGTCCTTCACTTTGTCTACAACGTGGCAACAGTACCGTGCACCTTTGTCCTCAGGGGATTTGCCCTACTTCTGTCCCTCTCCAGCACCCGCTTTGGAGGATCCTCGTTTGTTCCATCCATCCCTATCGACCTTCGCACGATCCTCGCTCGCGGCATGCATACCCCAGTCACAACGATGTACGTTTGCTGCCCCGAGTGTTCGGCTCTCTATGTGGAAGAAGGGGGTAATTATCCGGACTTCTGTACAAACACCAACCTCGGTCAGGTTTGTGGAGCGAAAATGGTACGGGTCAAGGAAAAACGTGGACAAATAAGGAGAAGGCCAATTCGTCGCTTTCGGTATCGCCACCTGACACACTGGCTTGCCGAGCTCGCCTGTCGCCCTGGAATGGAGTCTCTCCTAGACCAGCCATTGAGGCTGAGTCTCGGGCCGATGGAGGACATCGGAGACGGTGGATTCGCTACCAGATTCCGCGGAGCAGACGGTGCAATGTTTCTGGGCTCTCCAGGCAACATTTTACTTGCCCTTGGGATAGACTGGTTCAACCCTTTTGGGAATAGGCAGGCGAAGAAGAAGCGCTCGGTTGGTGGTATGTGGGTGTGCGTACAAAACCTGCCAATCGAGATTCGGCACCGTCCCGAGAACATCTGCGTTCTTGGTATCATTCCCGGGCCACATGAGCCAAGTCAAGTTGAAGCGCAAATCAACCATTTCCTTCGCCCTCTTGTAGATGAACTTTTTACATTGTATCATCACGGGTTCCGACTCTCAACTACACCACGTTTCCCTCTCGGTCGCATCCTCCACGTTGCGCTCGGTCAGATAATTGCTGACACGCAAGCATCCCACGCTATCGGTGGCTTCACGCCCATCACGCATACTCTCTTCTGCACAATATGCTACTGCACCAAACGACAACTCCCCTCCTTCGACTACTTTCACTTCAAACCACGCAACTCCAGTGATCCTGGCTCCCGCACGCACCGCGACTACTCGGCCATGTGGCGAGATGCTCAGACTCTGACTGCTCGCCAGGAAATTGAAACCCTGTACGGCGCCCGGTGGACCGAGCTCTACCGTTTGCCCTACTGGAATTCTCCGGAACAAGTCATGATTGACCCTATGCACCTTTTCTCTGGGAGCATTCAGTATCTCTGCCGAGATGTATGGGGTATGAACGCCAAGTTGGCGGACGATGACGCTTCTGGTCTACCAATCAATTTCAAACTCCCCAACGCCAACACCATGGTCATCGCGCGGGAAACCCTTTTGACCAAGTCTATGACGGAAGTTCAGAAACTATCCATGCCGCAGCTTCAGACTTTGGCATTTTCCTTGGGTTACTCTGTTGCACAACTCACGAAAGGACAGCTGGAGCGATGTCTTCAATTGTGGGTAGGTGGCTCCGCCTTACAGGCGAGCGGCACGTGACTTACTGACGCTACTTCAGAGAACCAACAACGGCGTTACAGATGCTGAAGACAAACTACTCATAACCCCGGAGCAAGAAACGTGGACCAAGACCCTCCTTGAGCCAAGCCCTGATATCGACATTACAATGGGAGAGAAGAAGCTTCTGGTCCTCCACTCCGAGCACCGCCAGCTCCAAGCCCTAAAGCTTGATGTCCTCCGGGAAATGTGCCGCATTCGCTGTATTCCATTTGAAAAGGATAAGAAGACGGATCTTGCTGCAAAGCTCTTGCAATGGGTAAGCAGTCATGGTCTTCGTTAGCAATTGGAGCTCAGCTAGTCGGCGATGAATAGCGTCACCATCATGTCCCTCCCACTCAATCTTCATCGTTGTTCCAAGAGGTCCGCCGCGCAACCCGAAGAACCGGGGCTGTACTGGGCCTAAACACCCTTGCAGAGGTTAGGGGAGACCTCAGCAAGACGACCTTCCCATCCCATATCAAGCGGACACCGATGAACTTAGGCCGTGCCGATCACGGCAAGCTAACAGCAGAGGAGTGGTTTTCAACTTGTTGGTACTCTCTCCCGATTACCTTGGTTCGTTTATGGGTTTCCGAACCACAAGATAATGAGCAAAATCAACAGCAAGCAGCTCGGCGGCTCAAAATGATTCGACATTTCGCAATGCTTGTTAAACTTAGCAGGCTTGCCCTTCACCATACGATCACTCACCAAGATATCAGGGATTACAAAGCCTGCGCGATAGCGTATCTTCAAGGGCTCTGTGAAATTTATGACTGGGCTCGCATCCGACCGCAGCACCACCTTCTCCTCCATGTCGATGCAATGCTACTAGATGCAGGCCCCCACTTCTCGTGGTCTGCATGGTACTCCGAATACATGAACGGACTCGCGCAAGATGTTCCAACAAACTGGAAGTTCGGTATGTTTCCTTTACATGCACTAATGTGCCCCCCTAAACCTGAAATCGACATCTCAACAGGTGAACTGGAGGACACTCTCTTCAATAGACTCACGGGTCTGTCTCAAATCCGGGCCCGACTGATCGATAACTCCCTACCAGAGGAGCTATCAGGTCTTCGCTCGCTCTTCACTTCAACAGTTGCTTACTTCATTCCTACGGCACCAGTGGAGGAGGGTTTGTGCATTGTCGGCGAATATACTCGCCGCAAGGGCCCTGTCATCACCTTGGATCCTGAAAGTCTGGAGTTCCAGTTACTGCAGTTGCACTCGTACACGAATCAGGCAATTCCATCGGTCGCTTTTTGTCAGGAGGTTGGCCACAAGGGCGCCAGATACCGAGCTCAAAATGGCGACACAAACATCAACGCATATGTGGAAGTAATGCTGCCTGGGAGGGGATACTTTGCAGCTCGGATCGAGTCCATTTTTGTCCACAAACTTCGCACTGATGGAGAGCTCATTTTAGCGGTGGTATCTCTATACAAACCCTTAGAGCGTCGCAAAGCGGACTGTGATCCTTACCGGTCGATTCCAGAACTAGGCGCCTATCTTGTTCATAGCCATTTTCTCGACTCGAAGGAGCTAATTCCGATGGAGTCAATCTTTGGTCATGTGGTAGTCTGTCCGTTCGAGTCCACCATTAGCGAGTTACGCGATACTATTGTTATTGTACCTGCTACGAGACGGTCAAAATGAATGACATAGTTTTGTCTACACTTAATCGTAACTGTATCTCCTTAAATATTCTTTGCGGCTGCTTTTCGTCGACTCCTAACAGCCTCCTTCTGCTGGTACACATTTCTCCTCTGAAGATGACGCTCCAAGCTTCGCTTGAGTACCCACGATACTTTTCCCTCCTTCATATTGAGAAAGAGAGGAATTGAGGGGGATGGGAAAGGGAACAAAGCCGCAGAATCCGTTACCGCCTCCCAGTGGAGGCCCGTACTAGTCATCGGCTGTTTGCAGACCCAAATTTGTCGCTCGGAGCCTGGCTCTGTCATCTTAGTGTGAATATAGAGGTCCCCCAATGCCCACGATGAAGCTGATACAAGTGGCTCGTCCACCATGAACGCATCCTCGCTCTCCAGTACAGTGTAGGTAATTCTGCGGGCACAAAGTTTTGATGGTTTTGTTACCACCACCGTCCACGCAACATCACTTTGCAAACCAAATATGGTCTTAGCACTCTCAAAAATGCTTGGAGCAACAACCGCTCACCTGTTCTCACTCAGCTGAGACTTCACCCATAATAGGCCTCTCTTTGGCTTGTCCTCCACATTCTTTTCGTGAATGGGAGATTTGCTTGGGCTCCGGGAAGCGGGGATGATCGTTGTTTCAGTCGGAAGTTGATCTCCGACACTGGAATCGAGCGTCAGTGCTGGGTTTTCCGGCCTTTCATCTGGTTGGTTGTATTGAAGGGAGTCCGATGAGAGAAGGTTGGAGTAAGAGACCGGAGTTGAAGAACCGGGGTGGGCATTCGGCTGCGAAACCTGTCGCAAAGGGAAAGAGGTAAAGAGAGCCCCCGGGCCCAAAGGAAGAATCGGATAGAGGTTGAACTTGGTAAGAGCAAGGCTGTTTGGAGGCTTCATTTGCAGGGCTGCTTTGGAAGTAGTCCATCAGGCCCCCTGACTTTAACACCGCTGGGTCGCGATGGACAAACCACACATCGTTACCCACTCTCACGCCTGGCCAACTCAAACTCAATCGCTGCAAGAAGCGGGCAGCTCTAGCACAGAAAGACCTATGGCTGTCATCGAGTCACACTACCATGGAGATTCGGTGCCGCCATGCACTCAACAAACGCAACGTAACAGCCCCTGAGCGCCCGATAAAGAACAAGGGAGAGCACCTTCAAGAATGAGTACTTTGAAACTCAATGAAGAAAGAGATTTTCCTCTTGACTACAGACGGTTTCAGCCTTGGGATACAAGCAACGACGCTACTGGCAAACATCTATGACGCCCTGTGAAGAGACAAAAGGTACGTTTGTCTCGGGCTGAAGTTTCATCATTGTGGGAGGGCTACTCCTTTTTTTACCTGTGTGCCTGCCGGAGTACCTCAGGCGACATTCATTTGAGCTCGGAATATATAACATTCGATCATTCCTTTCCATACGCTTTTTACCCCAACCCGCTTGTGTTTCAGGTCTAACAAGCTTCGCCTCGTACAATGCCTTCCCCGACTCGATTTTTCCTTATTACCGCAGCTCTGTGGCTTACCCAAGTTCTTTTTGGCTATTTCTGGACGAGCCTTACGTTGTCCGCCTTCCTTGATTACACGTGGTCCCCCCAGCTCGCCTTCAGCTCGGTATCCGAGAATGCGCTATCAGGACTATCTTCGACATCACCAAAGAAGAAACTCGACCTCCACGTAACCAATATCCTTTTCCTCACCGCAATTACGTGTTTTGGCTTGTTTGCCTGTGGTGTTCGGAGATGTCCGCGTAGGGAGCAGAAGGGACCTAAGGTGAGAGGCGGCGATGCTGCAGTCAGTCAACAACCGACATTGAGCTAGCTCACCTCTAATATTGGGCTATTACAGCAACGTTCACCCCAACACGTTTACTTCATAGGCAACACAACCGTCAATATCTGGCCGAGTGTGCAATCAGATGATATCTTGAGCCAAAGCCGCCAGCAGAACTCGTCAGGTTCCCAGGTGGAAGGGCAAAGCATTCCAGACCGAAAAGACGCCCGCCTTCAAGGTGATTAAATTTCTACTCGCTTTGCGATGCCCGTTTTAAGCTTCGATCGACTTTCTTTCCTATAGGTTCAAAGACTCTCCCCTTCTAATTTAATTTGTCAACATCACTATGATCTTTCTGTCAATCACATGTCTTTGTCATTAGTTTAGCTCCCAATGATTGATGCTCTGTTCCCAGTCTCATCAGTTGTTGCCAGGCTTCTTTGGTCGTGCGGCTTGTGTATAAAAGGTGGGAGGACCAGCACCCCTTTGTCGGAGAGCCTCAGCTTTGCACCCTCACGCTATGCACCACTCGCCTCAAACTCAGTCGCTTCCACGTCCCAATATCGTTCTACGCGATCCATATCCTCTCGGGAGGGCAGATGGATCTTCAGCTGGTCTGGGGAACCCCGATCTCGGCACGCGACATGAGCAGGATCACCAGCTTTCATCCCCTTCGCCGGCAACCACACCCTCGATGCGCTTTGATAAGAAGCCTCAAGAGCTATCTACAGAGTCGAACGACTCAGATGAGGGATTATCGGAGGTTGACTCCAGTCCCCATTCCGAACCCAAGGAGGCAAGATTCACCCAACAACCGTTGGCACAAAGGCTCCATCGAAACCCGGGGATACTTCGAATCCACACTCTCCTCTCTCTTTTTATACTGGTCCTTTTTTGGACCCAAAGGGTTCAAATTCAGTTACTTGTCACTGCCATCAAGCTACCCACACAGTCGATTACCGGCTCAACGTCATGGCCCACACCGTCATTCCTTCTGAATCACTTGTGCTTCAGCAACGATGCAGCAGAAACAGTGAATCCAGATTCCCTCATCTCAAGCATAAAGAGTGTTCACACCTGCCCGGAATTTGGGCTGTCTCAAGTTCTCTGGTCTCTCCAAAGTTATTTGCAGTCAACAATCTGCAAGATGGAGGAGCTCTGGAAGAGAGTGGACGATCTCGAACGAGGGATGGGGGCCATTTTGGACATGGTGCGACGAGATCCTTTAGAGATAACAATGCTGCGTGACTTCGCCTTAGCCTCTGTTGGGGCGATGGTCGACCGCTCGATGACCTCGGAGACTGCCGGAGTTTCTAACCCTTGGTTACCTTGGTTGGTGGCCCATCAGCAACATGGTCCAGATGTTGTCCTTGATCCCGAGATCACCGAAGGCAAATGCTGGTCGTTTGTCGGTGGCCACGGTCAGATTGGGGTTACCTTAAGTCAGCCGATTCGGATCACCCATGTAGGGATCGATTATCCTCATATCTCCGTGAGTGTATTCTAAGGCTGTTTCAACGGATGACGCTGACAAAAACTAGGTATTACACAACCCACATAGCGCACCTCACAAATTCTCGGTTTGGGTCAAGATAACAGGTCATCGGGGCTGGGTTGCTCGTCTTCTTGGCTGGGCCTATTCTATCCCCGGACCGGAGGGACCTTGGAGAACCATTTTTGCTGGACAGTTCAGTTTCCAGCCATCGAATTCAACAGCTCAAATGTTTCAGCTTCCTAATGATCTTGTAGAATCATGGGAGCATAGTCAGTTTTTCTCTAAAGGGGTCGTTCTCATGTTCCATTCCAACTGGGGAAACCCGGACGCCACTTGCATATATCAGATCCGTGTACATGGGGTCAGCCAGCCGTGAAGGGTTCCAATCTAGAATCTCAAAGCTTGAAGGCGCCCTTTCCTTCTGTTAGCTTTTTTATTTCATAGTGAATGTGATCTATGAGGTCGGTGCAGTCCTATTAATGGATATGGACTGTTACAGTAGCTGAACTCATGATAAAAAAAATCAAGACTGAGAAAAAATACTCGAAAAACACCGAAATTGGAATTTTGTATACAATACTTGACGATGAAATCATTCCATGAGAACCCAGAATATGCCTCGTGTTGCTGATCATTTGGTCTGCAATGGAAATTAGGTCAGGGGCTGCCATAAACCTCAAACAACGCTAATGTACATACCGCAGGCCTGGAGGACAAGAACCCACAAGACGATGAACCCGAGGAAACCGATGTCGAGAGTCCGTCTATGGGAATCTGGCAGAAGCCAACACCACCCCCCAGGGAGTAGATGTCTCGATACAGGGATTACTACATACCCAGAGACGTATCAGTAAGGAACCAGGCTCAAAGCAGATTTTGCCATCTCACCCATTTCGCTGTTAGCTCTTATTGAGTCCACCCGTGATATGTCTTCCTTGGTGGTTCTCAAGGCTGGATCTGGGCCGGCTATCCGGCCAGATACTCCAGCTCCCAGGATCGTTCCCGTCTTATCATCGAAGCTCTCTCTGAGAGTGTCCTTCACGGCCAAAGAAATCCATCCATCTTCACCGTAGTGTAGCTCCGAGGCAAGGGGAATGCCAACCACGGGAGCCCTGCCTTGAAACAGGGGTGTTGTTGGTGTCTTTGAGGCGTCCCCATCGGCGTTATTGACTGCAGCTTTAAGCTCATCAAGCCCAATCATGAGGCTTTCAACTGTAGCATTGGTTCTGAGAGCGGTCAGAAACTAAGCAGTCGCCACTAACTCAAGATGCTTACTCAGCAACAGATGCTTTTGTGCCTTCGAGGTCAGCGGCAAAAAGAGCGGAAGCCCGCTCATTGAAGTCAAGTTGAGTCTAAAGCAGATGTTACACGTCATTCAGTTACAAGCATATTGCGCTCCTGCAATCATACCCGTTTGAAATCTCCTTCCTGTTGAGCTATTGTCAGCAACCACTCCGAGAAATATCAAAGACAAGTTTAGCTAGAAGGCGTACTAGGGTAGCGCATTTGCGTTTTTGGTCAGAGATATCCCCTTCAACCTTGTTGATTCGGGTTTCGTTGGCCTTTCCAGCCGCTTGTTGCGCCCCTAGATCGCTGGTTAGACTCTCTACAGACGTACTCAGCCTGTCCACTGAAAATAGTGCTTAGAGCGTTCGGAGATAAGGGATATCAAGAAATAATTTACCTTTGTGTTCATACTTCTCTCGTGCCTCCTCAGCTTCTTGCATGGTTTGCTCCATATCTTCTACTCTGCTGAGTGCGTCGTTAGATGCTCTCACCACCTAAGAATTCAGTGTCAGAATGGTAAGCAACAGACAATTCACAGTTACTTTCCTTCCCAGTTTCTTTCTCCTAATGCGGGGTAAAGGTGAGTAGGAAATGGACTAGAGGGCAGTCATCACTTACATTCTTTCGTCGGCCACTCTCGATGGTTTGTTCAACACCTTCAAACTTGGTCTCCAATTGCTGGAAGTTGCTCTCAAGTTCGTTCTGACGTTCCTCTAGGCGGCCACTATCCTCTATTGCCTTCCTCATATCTCTGCAAAGGTCGTCGAACTCCATGTCCGGCGTGGCAGGCTGAGTACAGCAGAGGTGTTCTCGTGGGCTTGGATCGTCTAAGTGAATGGAAGGAAATTGACGCCGCGCTAAAGACCTTCGACGCGCTGCGAAGCCGGGGGCACTTTGATGCATTGACACAGTTTGCTTGATAGCAGTGTAAGAAGCTCCTGTGATGGTGAGGGATCTGGAGACGTTGGTCTATTTGCTGATGTCTCAGGCACCAGACGCGACTTTCGGCGGGAGTTTGTCGCAATACCCGCCGAATCCCCGGGGATTTGCTTTCCGCCGAGCTCCGCCTTCAGAACACCGCTATGCCCGCGCCTCTGGACGATTGGTCATAGGGCGCTCGAGGCTAGCGCGATGCCAGCCCCGGCTATCACGATCATTGTCCTCCCGTAAAACTTCTTCTCCCTCATCTCCATCACCTTTTTCTCACCATAGACTTCAATGGGGAGGCTAATTCAATTGAAAGGCGCTTTGGGACCGAATGGTCGGGGTCTTCAGCGAGGTCAAACATCTGCCGCTGCGAGGACAAACGGAGGCCGATCCGGTTTTAAGGGAGCTCAACAGGACGTCGATATGGGGACAAACGGAGGCCAATCGAGTTTAAAAGGGAGTTCAAGAGGATGTCGATATGGGGACAAACGGAGGCCAGTCCGGTTTTAAAGGGAGTCAGATTCACATTTGACAGGAAGTCATATGAGGTCAAACGGAGACCGACAGCCGGTGTAAGGATATAATAGGAGGTCCACAAGAGTGCAGAGTGGGAGGGCAACGCAGCAATCAAGGAGCACTACAAGGGCTGTTATTGTCCCAGAGAGAGAGTTGATGACAAGCGAGTTTTGTTTCTAGGCTAAGCTTTGCTCACATGATCGAATTTCCTCACCAGCATGACCAGCAATCTCCCACATACCGAAGATCAGACCTTTTCCTTCAACCCAGTCCGTAACTTGGCTCTTCATCGGCATGTTTCCCACTTTTCCCCATATCTTTACATCCCTCAATCACCTGCCACTCATCGTAGGGGTGCTCCACTGAGCCCTCAAAGCCCCTCGGCCCAACCAAGCACCTCAGACACTGAGACAACAGCCTCGTCGGGTTTTCCAGCCAGTTCCACTCATTGTGGGAAATCCTCAACCACCTCAGCCTTTCATGCTATCGAGGGTCAAGCAAGGTAAGATTGAGAGGAATCAATTTAAGGATTTCTCCGAACTCACGTAAGCCCAGTCTTCATAGTATGCCCAGTTTTGACGACACTCGCAGCACTTTGCCTCTCAAGATGGCTGACCTATTGCCACCCAAGAACATTGCTGATGTACGTGTAAACGCTACAAAGGCCGGGGAAGTGCAGGTATGGGTCGCTCATGAACAAGAGGGCGATAGGGGCCAGAAGAAGTTGGTGTGGACGAGAGGTTTTGATCGGTGCCCACATCCGGCTCACACAGGGTACTTCTGGAGACTGGAGAGGGGGAAATGGGCTGCTTCCGCAACGATCTGAACCGCCAAGTACTTGTCTTGAATATCCCTTGTTGTGATGGTACATAAATGCTATTTCTCCATCTGGCGAAGAGGCTGCCAGCTGTGGTGAGAAGGCCGCCGACTAGAGGACCAACGACGGGCTCCTTTTCATGGTAGATACTCCCGCAGTGCCTACTACAAACTCGGCTGGTTTCTGTTAACATCGTCGCTCCGACAACCGAAGGTGGGTTGCTCGGGACACCGCTCGAACCATTAAAGAGCAACGAATAGTGTGAATTTTGTCTCCGTTTCTTGTGATACTGCGAAGCCGCCGGGTGCCCCGCACGCCACTTGGGCTTGGCGCATGTTCAACGTTTTCTTCAACCTTACGCCCTTCACGGTTCACTCCTGCATATAATAAACGTTTTGGGAGGTAATTGGAGCTGGGCGAAGTACTGAGTTGTACGGCGTGCGATGGCTGTGGTGGCGTGTGATTGAGCGAAGGCTGACATGAGGTTATTTCGATCCTGTCCAACTAGGCAAGAGAGAGAGTCGCCAAGGCTTAGCCCCGCTCGGCGTTATCACGCGGGCTTTACGCCAGCTCTTTCTTAATCCTCCAATGACTCTCTCTGTATACGTGCTGCGTTCTCAATCGAACAACATCAAGATCACGTACATTCGGCAAAGTACGACGACCAGCCCACTTCCGCCTAACGCCGTCATGCAATGGCGCTTCGAGCACTTACACAGATCAAACTTGTCGCTCCTGTCGATGACAAAGCCCTTAACACCTCAAAAGAAGAATGTTAAGGAACCGTGCGAATCGCCGCCAGCGATTCTACTTTCCCTTCTCCTCACCGTAGATTAGCTGTCGCGTTCCTTTAGAATAGTAATTCTTTTAATCGCGTTCCATTCTCATTTTGTATTCATCCCTAGTGATGTGCTCGGGCCGAATTTCCTTTGTTCTTTTGGGTTCCAATCAATTCCTTTCCTAATTTGGGAAACCAGCGCGCCTCCGAGCCGCTCCCCTATTCCGATTTGCCGCACCGAGTGCTCTCAGTGTGTCGAATCACTTTCACCAATCATTTCTATTATTCAATGTACGCTCGCTGACTCGCTAGGCACCTACACTCGCTTAACGAGTTAAGTGCGCGTGTCACGTGATCCAGACACGGGCTTGTTGCCTAAAGAACAACTCGCGACTGAAGCTCGCTGCCGTTCCTCTGAACGTCAGCGAGTACTGTAGAATGTAGTAGAATACTCTAGAATACTCTAGCTAGCTCTTAATTCGCACATAAATACGGCCAGGAAGACAGTATCTGTCTCCTTGTCCACTTATCCACCCATCTACCCTACCAGCGCATCAGTGAGGCCACCTTCGTTTTCCCTGTCACGATTCCGACTTATCTCGATAAATAAGTCAACCTACTTAGCGCGTCTGGGACGCGCTACCCTTAGAGGAACGCGACTAACTGTTGCATCCCTCACCAGGCAGTGAATCGAACGCGAATCGTCCGCGAACACAATCTATTCACTAGTCCTACCCTTTCCATACCTTGCGCATCCAGTCGCAGTACCTCTATCGACTCAGCCGCGCTCGGCAGCCTCCTTCAACCGCGCAGCCTCACGCGCACGCGCGCGCCTCCCCACTTGACTCTTTTACCCTCTCGACTCTAATACCTTACGTGAATACCCATTCTACATCAGGCAAACTCTTTTATTCGACTAGTTACTACTAACTACTTGGGCTGAAACAGAAATTCCTAATACACGTACCACGCGGCGACTTACGTTCCCACGGTTAGGTTACGCACACTTACTGCGTCTCATTACCGCTACTTAACAAAACCTTCCTCACACAATGCACCCCTCTGTGGGGTCAACCTTGAACGACATACAAATCTGTTCAAGGCAGTGATCCAGCCCCCTAGAACGTCAATACTAGATAGTCGGTATCAGCCCCTGCTTTCACATCACGTTGACTCCTGAACCGCATCCGATGTGTCCTCCGGTCAGTCCAGCCGTTGCACCGGCAATTTGGGTCCAAGTTTTGGAGTTTGCAGTGGCCGATAGGAGTGGTTAAACACCCCAGGCTATGCACATGTAATTTGTAAAGGGGCCCCACAGTCACAAGTGGTAGAGTTTCTCTAACTTATATATATCGAAGTTTTTTTTGGGAAGGTCGAGCTCTTGGCTCCGGGTGGCAGAGCAGCTAACCCCCGGTCCGGCACTGGACAGGGATGAATGTAATTTTACTCACATTTGGTGGCGTTTATCTGGCTGTAGATGTCCGGGCTTTCTGGGAGGTCGAGCTCTGGACCCCTGGGGGGGTAAACCAGCGAACGACCTCCGCGGTGTTAAGACCTGAAGGTGCACACATGAGGTAAGTCATTGGGCAAGGTCAGATGTGACTATACTCACATTTGGTGGTGTTTGTGTGACCGTAGGCGTCCAGGTTTTCCGGGAAGGTAAGCGCTTTACCAGGGGGTGTCAAACGAGGGGAGCGGGAAGATTCGGTGACCGAGTTGCGCCAGCGCAGGTGTGCTTTGACGAGCTCAAGCATGTCGCGCTTGTTGTTGGGGAGCCTCTAGTCATCAGGGCTAGGCCGATGAGGAGGGAAGATGTTTGACGGATTGGACCAGTGGCTATAATTACGACTGCAAGGGCGGCCATGGGACATGGGACACTTTCCCTTACGTCGGAAACCTTGCGTCAAAGCGGCGAAATGGAGCGGGACAAGG
>WSUI01000009.1:8103-65777 GCA_019633595.1 Tulasnella sp. UAMH 9824
TTCCGCTGAAATATTTAACGAGCAGACGTTGTCGCTGTGGCCAATTAGCCTGTATGCGGGCTCGTCGCTGCCAGCTCCGATTATGTAGACGTTTATGAGGCTGTCTTGAGAGCCGGTGACCAAGTAGCCTGAAACGGGCGAAGATTAGCAAGCTGACTGAAACCCGGTAATTGCCAAAGACCTTGCCTTTCGGTGCTTCCGCAGTTGGAGGAATATATGCAATAGCGTTTACAAAACGATCACTAACTTTGTAAGTTTCGGTGATGGTGAATGGGGACTTGTCATCGGGACGCGTCCATACGATGGCTGTGGAATCCCGAGACGCGGACAGCAGGAGCGTGGGTGAAGGGGAAGCAACAGCCCGGACCTTTTAAGCAGGTTCAGAGAGCTGATGAGCGATATTTATCGGATACGTTCTGATCGGGGCGACATACGTCTTGTGAATGGCCGCTGAGGCTGGCGGAGAGCTTGTACATGGTGGTCATTGACGTTGAGGGTTCGCGAAGTTGGCCCAGAGGAACGAGTGGTGGAAGACTTTATAAGCTGGATTCCTCGAGTACGCTGACCCGTAGAAAATGGATGATTATACTGGTACACGCTGCTAAGGAAGGTCAGCGACTTGGTCGTCGGAGGTCGTAGAAAGTCGAGACTCTGTGCGCTGAATCTAGATTTAGGATCTGGACTGCAGGGAAAGACTAATCACAAGCAACCACACCGCAACCCCGCCGTTTCGCCCAACCTCGCTCGTCGCTTACGCCGCTATTCGCTCTTTCTCGTACCTTCCATGGTGGTAGTCATCGCACTCCATGACATCAGTGGGGAACGACCGCGAAATTCATGGAAGCCGGATGAACACCGAACGCGTTAACGGCTCAGGGGAAATTGGTGTGATAGCCACCGTGCCGCGACCAGACCCCAACGAGCTGCGCACTTGATTGCATCCTCAGTCAAACCTTAACGACCACAATTCAAGAGATCGATTGGCTAACGGTGCACAGGGGTTTCCAGCGAAGAAACAGTATCATCGACGCCTGATCAAAGCCCAGCTTCTGGGATGCAGCTACATTTTATGGGCGAGTTACCCCAAAAGGTCTACACACCGTTTAAGCGACAGAAATGACACGCTGGCAATGAGTACCGCCGGCTCGCGGCACGACTCCCGATTGCCACGAAATCTCATTCCGATGTGGTAAGACGCGAGTGTCATTCCCTTGTTAAGCAGCCCCGAACCTTCATCCCCGGGGGAAGGTCCAGTTCCCGATATCCTCGAAAAGGTGCCCAAGCGTGAGCCTAGGGATAGGTCAGTCTGCGAGGGCGCTAGCCCGAGGCCGGATCCACCAGCCACCCTAAGCCGAAGACTTGATTAGCTGTCACCTTCAGCGCATTGAGTTGGAGATTAGTCGATACCTTGACGGTTAAGGTAAGTGAGGCTTGGGGCCAGACCCTCTCAACCAACTTCCTTCTTATCAGCTGAGGTTCTTGGTTCCAGTGGGGTGGTGGGCGTGATCCCTTCGGTTGCATTTCGGGCACGAGCTCGAAACTGAAGCGCTGTAGGATTCGCACAAGGACGTATGATGTGACGTTATACGCAAATTGTTGTCCTACCGGCAGCTGTCAGTTATAAAGAATGCGGTGGAGGGCCGGCAGAATTCTCACCCAAGCACTATCGTGGAGATTTGTTAGTCATTGGACCAGTTTCAGATAGAGTTGGATCCATACTCACGAATCGCGGTCCTGCACTAAACGGAACATAAGCATTTGTCCGTTTTGGATCCCTAGCCTCGCCAGATATCCAACGTTCTGGACGAAACTCCTCACAATCATCTCCCCAGATTTCCCGGTCACGATGGAAGATAAATGGGACGAAGGTTATTGACGTTCTTCCGGGCATTAAGAGTGGCCCTTTGCCAGAGGGGAGTGTGACTGGGTTAACTAGAGATACGATTAAGCGATGGTGAGTCGTGATTTGAAACCGAGGGTGAGCTTCACTTACTGGAGCGTCTTATGTTGAAGGGAACAGGCGGAAATAGACGAAGGGTCTCGTCGATAACCGCACGGACTGTTGAGAATGGGTAAACACAAAGTGTTTAACAGAGGATCAGATAGAGCTCACGATAAGTCAATTGTTTCAGAGAGTCGGTACTTTCAATAGAATTGCTACCAAACGCGTCGGAAATCTCCGCCTTCAAGCGGCGGGTAACGTCTGGATTCACGGTGAGGATGTACAAGCAGAACGTCAGGAGAGATGCAGTCTGCGAGTGAAAATTAGTCGACAGGTGATTCGAAACCGACGATACACACACCGTATCCCTCCCCGCTAGCAGGAAATTCAAGAGTTCATCCTTAACCAGATCTCGGTCTAGGATTCGTTCCCAGGTCAGAGAGCTCCGTTGCTCGTATGGCAACTATCAACTGACCTTCTACGGTAGCCGTGTTAATTAGGTGGTCAATGAACTTATATTCGGGATTATCTTTGAGCGACCTTTTGTCCGTGGTTCCAAGCTGTTCGTGACGGGCCCAGGCAGTTGCGAGGACAGGATCTACGAAGGCATCGATAACCGATTTGGGTCGGAGTGTTTTGTCTCCAAACGGTTCAAAGTACTTGTACCAGGAGGCTCCTCTGCAAATGAACGGTTAGGCACCCTTATTCGCGAGGTCAGGCAGTCACATACGCACATGCGCACTCGTTTGGTGATGATGGCGCTGATTTCTTCGAACGCTGCAGCAAATGAGGGTTGCGAGGTTTCCGGGGCATCTCCTGACTTGTCCCAAAAAGCGTCAGCGAGGCTGCTCGTGGTCACGCCGAAGAGAAAGTCTGTCGTGATGTCGAGTGTTAATGCCTTGAACGCTGCCTGTCGGTGGACCCGTTTCAGTCGTTGCGCTGTTCACCCGACCGAATCGCGGCGAGTACCTGCATGTCTAAGGCTGCTGATCGGGCTGCTTGCCTTTGAAGTCCTTCTAGTAACGTGTCGACATGGCGCTCCAGTAGTTGCACGTCTGCCACCCGACTGCGACTGAAGAATGGACGAGCCGTGGCTCGGTGCTAGTTTGGAATCACGTCGCGGTCAGCAACAAAGGGAGGCCGATATGCACCTTAACATCCACTAACTCGCTCCCAAAGCGGACCATCAACAGCGAAAATGCCATCACCTAGGAAGGTGTGTACCATCCGATGCCATTTTTCGCTCTTTTCAAAGCTATCGAGATCCTGCAAGACTGCACGACTGGCCACAGGGTCCGCTAAAAGATGTTTTAATTTCAGCGACAAGTGTTGCTACTTGTATGACAGACGAGAAGTACTTACCGCTTACGATCTGGTGGGACCAAAGGATATTCATGTCGAAGGTTGGGCCGTATTCTTTGCACCAGCGAGAAATACCCTCAGTAGGATAGTCGCTAGATTCTGAGTATATAAGCTCGAGAAGGATGTCTACATTTCCCGGCCATTTGCCTTTGATTTTTGGGACCGGTTGTGTTCCGTTTATGGGGCCTTTTTCGTCCGTTGGCCTTACGCGTCGAGCGCCATAAAGTGCTATTAGAGCACCCAGAAAAGCTGAAGCAAGTGCATATTCTAGAGGTACAGAAGATAGGGAGACGTCAAGACTCCAGAACATTATGAGGGAGTCGCAGAGCTGTGGTGGTGAAACATCATCCGTGAGGGTACCTTGTGAGAGGAAGTCGACATCCGGTCTCTACGGCCATCAAGTGGCTCCCTCGTTTGAGTTACGACTGGTCAAGTAAGTGGCTCCCAAAGTCTCGTATTCCGCCGCTCTGACAAACTATATACCAAGATAGGCGACCATACTTGCTTTACCCAGGTTTTCAGCCAGCGATAAAAAGCTTTGGAACGACTGAGCGTGTCGTTACGGCTGGGGCTGAGGAGATCGCCTTCTCCACAACCACAGCGTTTAACCATCTCGACCTGTGGATAGATAACCACAGAATTAAGAATTTTGATCGCTCTGGTGAGCCTGCATGTTCTATTCTCGTTTGTACGTCATGCTGATACTTCTTCCATCGAATGCAAGGAGCTCGCCGTCGGCTAGCGAGCCACCTGCATCACCAACAACGGGGGGCACCTCCGCAATGGCATCTTCCTCCACCGCTTCATCTCTTCCGGCATGCTTGATGGCATACCAGCCTCCTCTAGAGGCACCCGTTGCCCTTGATGGGGTTGATATTTCCCTCGCAACGGAGGTGTTGCCCCCACCGCCTCCCATTCTCAACCACACCGCGAAGAAACCAGCGGACTACCTTAGAAAGAGGGCCCTCCCGAGCTACCTTCCATCCACGGACCCAGGCTCTACATATAGCGCCGGGACTGGTGTCAAAGTGATCGACTATGTTCCAACTACCGATGAGGAAAGTCCGGAACGAACCTCCAAGAGGAAAAGGCAGAGGACTGAAAAGGTAGACGCAAGGTGAGTAGGATCATGTTCTTTTACGATGCCTGTTGCGGTGTTGGTCATCGACGCCCGCGTGTTTGCCCGGTTTGATTGCTGACTGCCACTTCATTCACTTCGCAGTCGACACTTAAACGCGTCTGCTGGCACAGACAGCTCCGCGATAGTCATCGATACCCAAGATGTTACTGTCGGCGAACCTCTGGAGCCTTCAGGTGTTACTGATCTCGAGCCCCCAACCTCCGCCTCATTGCCTCCTGACGCAAACAGCGACGCGGCATCATTGAATGGCGTACCCCCTCACATGGACAGCCAACGATCAAGAAGATCATCCAGTTTGCTCGCCTCCTCTCGTCTAAGCCAACTTGATTGGAGCCTAAGCCTACGGGGCACAATGAAGCAAAAAGAATCGGATGATCGCTTGAACGGAGAGGCTGAGGGCCGTAGTACGCCGGTGGCAGGGTCCGAGGAGATCAAGGCTTCCAAAGGAAAAGGAAAAGCAAAGGATGCAGTTGACGACCAGGTCAGCCGATCTTTCCATCAAAAGAGCTTTAATCCTAATACGAACATCTTCGGCACAGCGAAATTCGTCTGTGTGTTCCACCTGTGGAATGTCCTTATCATATACACCGACAGGCGCTATTTGTTGTGATGGCTGCCCACGCTCCTTCCACCTTTGTTGTCTCGAACCACCTCTCGAGGAGTCCGACATCGGGAAAGGCGATTGGTACTGTGCTAAGTGCTCAGCGGATCGCGGGGAAATCTATCAAGTGAGCTCGCAGTCCATCACAAGCAAAATGAATATAGTTCACATTCTTTTATGAAGGATGTGTCTGAAGCTACCGCTGGACTTCTGACGGAATTGGTCAACCAAGCGCCCGCTCAATTACCATCTGTGTTCCTCTTGCCGGAAGACATCCGAACATATTTCCGTGATGGTACGTACCTGCAAGCTTCAACTGTCTCTCCGGCTAATGACGGTTATCGTAGTTGGTACTACCACAGAAGGAACCTATATTGACACAGGAGAGCTCCGCGGGTTGAAGAATAAGTGAGCCATGCCTTATATCTCAAGTTCCCTAGATCTGACCCCCCATCCAGTCGTCCCGGTTTTGTGGAGGAGCGTGACCCCTATAAACTCAAAGACAGACAAGGCCTTCCGGTTTTCTGCTATAAATGTCGGGGTTCAGTTTCTCCGCACGGCGATCATCAGCTGCCTCAAGCATCCGAACTTGCCCAGCCAGCGTCCTCTGGGATTACCTCCAGGCTTGGTCGACTGGTCATTACCCGCTCTTCGAGGAGATTACGAAGTTCTGAGGTCGCGGAGGGTATTGACTCGGAACGGGGGGGAGAAGACACTGTCACCAGGATACAACCTGACGCCGACGAGACAGTGAATCCCCCAATACCTGCCCCAACCACTTACGTCGCCGCGGATAACGCAGAACCTCAAAGCGAGAGCCCTCCGCCAAACACAACACAGCAAACGATAGGGGGCCAAAGACGGTCGACTCGAAAGTCGATTCCTCCTCAAAAGGATCATACGCCAAAGCTGGTGATCGTCAAGACAGAGCCCAACGATGTGGTGGTTTTCTCCGAGTCTCCTGACAGCGCCGTCGCTCCAGGTCTTGGCCTGAGAGCAGCAGATACGACAAGTGGTTGGAGGGCGATGATTTCGTGCGACTACTGTCTCCTTTCCTGGCATTTGGATTGCTTGGACCCCCCTCTGGTCTGCCTTCCGCCTCCTCATAAAAAGTGGATGTGTCCGAATCACATTGAACATGTCTTGGTAAGCCGGAATTCTTTAACCGACCTATGCAGGGACCCATTTTTATTTTCGCCTGGCTAGCCCAAGAGACGAATACCGCGTCAATTGAAGACCATCACCCTAACATCTGCTCCTCCAGTTCCAAATACCCGCCGAAAGCCACAGTATAACATTGAAGTGATTCCGGCAGCTGAAGCAAGGTCCTCTGAGTCTCAGTCCCTTCGGGTTGTATCCAATCTCCAAGCGTTGAAGGATGACCTCGGCCCGGATCTTCGCAGCAGCAAAAAGAGAAAGGCTTCCAGTTCGGACGCAGCCAGCCAGCAAGATTCTATCGATCAAAACGTCAATTCCGTGAGGTATCGCAAGCCTGAGCAGAGTATTCGTATGGACTTTTGGAATTTTGTCACTCGGTGGGTTTGCGTTCGAGGTGGTAAAGGTCCGCGCGCAAACCTGACCTGTTGCTCTTAGGCCGAAAAGAGTAAAGCCGCTTCGCAAATCAGCTGGACTCTTACGTGCCATATCCTCCACGGAATCGTCTTTATCTACACTCAGTTCGAGTTCAGATAGTGAACCGGAGGTTGATTCTACGGCCTCGAGGAAGTCAAGGAAGATATCGTCACACGGCTGGAATGTTGCTCCTCATCCTGAGTTTGTGGCCCAGGTATGCAGCCATTATTTCATCAGTGGTGTCGTTGTTTCTAATATTATGTGACAGGCTCTGCTTGACCTCAAGACTGGTTCACGTCATGCCTCCACCGGTGTTCAGACCGATCTGGATCCCGGCTCACTGGACTCCCAAGAGCTGCAGCAACCTTTAGTTTTAAGTCACGTCGTTAAAACCGCTTTGAATGGGGTGGTGAGTACCATCCGCAACTTCGCTTAGGCGCGGCTGATGTGAAGACCTTCCAGGCCTCGAAACCTGGAGATGATCGCAGCAAAGTGCCGGAAGCGCTGAACGCGCCGTCAAGTCCACCTAAATCTGCATCTTCCTCTTTCAAGATCAGGATCCCTGGATTGGCTACGCGCGCTGCCAATGCAGTTACAGCATCTCCTCCCAAGCCGGTTGGGCCTCGTCGATCGTCACGACAGAAGGAAGCCACAACGTTGACCGTAAAACCCAGTACGACGAACATGACCAAGGTTTCTACCTCTATCAGTGATTCCCGTCCTTCTCAGTCCTCGAAACCGCCTTTGAATACACTTCCTCTCTCTTCGGAGGAGCTAGAGTCTCTACGTGCTGTCAGGGAGCTCATGGCGATGAAAGGGGAGAAAGCTTTAATGGAATGGCTTAAGTCTTAAGAGGAATGAAGTTGGATCACTCAGACTTTTGTTTATCTTATTTCCCGATGTTTTTGATACTCTTTGACTTATACGATTATGGTACTCGATCTTTCTCCCACGTGCATCTCAACGTTTGTTTGTCACTTTCCCTGACACGAATATTTCCACCGACCATCGACATCCGGCATGCCTGTAGCTCGGATTCTTCTGCAACCGCGTTCTCAACTACGACATCTGCGACTAGTTGTACGGACATCTAACTACTCAACCTCCTCCAATTTTGGCTTCCACGTTGGGGCAAGTTTTGCGGGCAAGCCTCCCTTTCGTGGTGAAAGGATATTTTCCCCATCTACACGGTTTCCGCCTGAGAGCGATATAGGGAAATGGGTTCAGGATCAACTAGCGATGAAGCGTAGGCTTAAGACCAAAAATTCAGGCGAAGACTCGTTCTTCGTTCAAGAGATGAAGGATCGCTCGGTAAGCACCCTAGTTTCCAACTTGTAGCAAGAACTAATGTCCAGCTAGGGCGTCGCAGTCGGCATCGCGGATGGTGTGGGAGGCTGGTCAGACTCTGGAGTCGATCCTGGAGTCTTCTCGCAAGCTCTGATGTATCATGCCGCCCGCTATGCAAAACGTGGTTGGGCTGATGATTCCTATCCTTCGTCTGCAAATTCAACAGAGGACTCTATGCAGCCTTGGGAGTTAACGCCGGAGAACTGTCTCGAGCTCGCATTCAACGCTGTGCTACGCGATACTCTAGTCGATGCAGGTGCGTGCGGAAAACGAAATGAAAAATGAACCCAACTCTCAACGCGGTCGCCTCAGGCTCTAGCACAGGACTAATATCAACCTTCAACGCACGTTCTGGCTTGATGAAAGCTGCAAAGTGAGCTTCTTATAGCGGTTGAGCGTGGCTGGATACAGAACTCTCTTTAAACGACAGCCTTGGCGACTCGGGTTTTATGATCATCCGCAACCGTACGGCTTTGCATGTGCAGGTGCAGCAATAGACGGCTCTTTATTTTATCTCTCTTAGAGCTAACGTCGTAATCGGCTTACAGGAACCTCAAACTCATTTCTTCAATTGTCCTAGTAAGCTGCAGGTTCTTCGGTTGACCGAGATCGCGCTGAGTTAGAGTATGAAGAGCAACTATCAAAGATTCCTCGCAGAATGCGCCAACCTGGTCTTATTACTGATTCCCCTAAGGATGCCGACCTATATGAGTGCAGGTTGAGGCACGGAGATATCGTTCTTTGCTACGTGGGTGGAACCTACAAATCAATGCCAATTGGGTTGACAGAATGATCCTTCCCTAGACTGATGGTGTCAGTGACAACGTATGGCCCCAGGAACTGGTTGCTATCTCATCTGTCATAACAAGACAAGGCGGAAGCGAACAAGAAATAGCCCAAAATATGGCGGACACGGTCGTTGAATATGCTATGAAAGCCATGCATCGAAAGGATCGTGTATCACCCTTTGAACGTACGATGGCTCAGGCACATATATTGCTGGACCGCACTGACGAATCTCAACAGATGCAGCAGCTCTGGAGCGACAACGCTGGGCAGGTGGCAAGGTTGATGACGCAACCGCATTGGCTATATTAGTTTCGGAAGAGGTTCACGAGCCAAGTTCCGAAGTACCCATCGTTTAGAGCGATGGTTAATAGTTGATCGGTTATGATACAATTTTTTAATTCTCCTAGTTCGGTTACATCCAACTATGGCTCAAATATCTCTTGCGATGAAACTCTCGATAATACCGGCGGAAGTCAGAGGATATTCCTTGAGTTCGACGTCTTGGTCGTCTCCATCACCCACGACAACCGTGTTGGGTTGAAGGAAGAGTTTCCGAGGCTGAGAGAAGGCATTATGCTCAGTTTCAAACGAAGGTCAAGCTGGTCTTTCACCTACCTGCTTCTTGCGAAGTACCAAGTCGCGCAGCTCTCCCTCCCACTCGCTCGGTGGTTTCGTCAGGTCAGTGTAGAACGAACGAGCACCATCTCCGTCGGCCGTGCTCTTTCGGACTTGCAGATCTATCAAAAGCTTAGCCACCGTGTCTTTGCCCTCCTTGAGGACCTTCTCGCGATCAACCTGTTCGGGAAGATTAAACATCATGCGCGGACGAGCCGGAAGAAGTCCATTACCCTGATGTATGCGTTCTCAAGAGTGGATCCGTCTTCAGACCGAATGAGCTCCACCTTCGCGAGCCCTTTGCTAACCAAGAAGTTGGTAATTCCAAGACGGGCCTGCATATGAGCTTGAAGATGTTTTTTCGCCTCAGGGTCCCAATATTCCAAGGCTCGTAGCCTGGTAGAAGGAACTGACGGTCAGTGGGAACTCCTTAGGCGGACCGTGTCACCTACCCTGCTCGAGCCATGAGAAGGAAGGTGATATGTTGGATATCCTCAATATCCTGTTGCTCCGTATACCCGAAGATGTTGAGGATTTTCTTGTTGCTGACCAAGTAAAGCGCGACGGTCTCGGCGCGACATTCTTCGAAGGACGACGAAACAGCCCCAAGGACCGTGCCGGGAGTTTGACCAGGCTTGTACCAGGACTTAACCTTTTCCTTGGTTAAGGGGTTAATGGTCTGGACATGGTATGAACATGGTTAGATGGTGGTGACGGGAGCCGGTCCAACTGAGCGTACGAACCTCCCTATCGAAGTTGAACCTGCCGTCTGCGTCTTCTTGGAAGAGTTTCCCGGAGCCCTAAAAAGAGTCTAAGTTGCCTCATAGATCCTAGGGAGCGGAGAGTTGTCTTACGTGACCCAGTAACTCGTGGTTTGCGACCTGAAAGGGGCTTTATCAGTCGGGATCAGCGGAGTAGTGAATATGCGCACCTGCAGTTCAAACGACCGCGTGTCCCATGCGTTGTACTTTTCTAGGTCGTCTGGGTGGATGAAGGTGACTGCCTCATTTGGCGCCTTGGCTGCCAAGATGTTCTAGGGGACCCGGTCAGAGGGTGTTGGAGCCCAGGATTACTGAAGGACAACGTACGGCTAGTGAGACATTCTTGAACCCTGTCTTCTCTCGCACTTCGTAGTAGTTCTTTGCCGAAACTTGTAAGTCTAGACAATCGCAAGTATGACGGAGGTTTAAGGAAGACCGACCGGAATCTAGTATCGATAAATTTCAGTCAGGTTAATGTCGTTACGCAAAATGAAACACTCACGTTTATGCCTGCGGGTATTCCTGAGGAAATTATAGCCGGTGTGAGGACAACGGAATGCGGATGGAGAGGCCAACTAAATCCACTCACCACCTGTGGCGAACGTGAGGACTTGGAGCGCTGTATTGCAAGTGGTCAGTCGAAACTACAAGCCCTAGAGCTCTACACTAATACCTGTAAAGTCAGGCTTGCGGAATGTCTGTGAGAGCCTTTTAGTCATGTCCGCGACGCAAGAACAACGTTTTAACGCACGTCGACTTCGAACGATTGTCCCCATGGCAGTGTCTTTACGAGTTGGGAAGCGTCGGCCACCAGTCTGTCATACTTCTTGGTTAACTCCTTGTCGACGATTGCCGTGAAACCTGTGCACGCCGGGATGTGAACGTGTGCCAAAGCAAACTAGAAGGACATCGAGCATACCTTCCCATTCAGCTCGTCCTCCATACTTTAATTACACGTCAGTGGTGCCTCACATTGCCGCAAGCTAGCTACTTACCGGATCCACGTAGGTCTAGAGGTACGTCAGCAGCAACCCTTAGCATATTTGTATCGAAACGCCAGAACTACCCACCTCGATGAACCCGATGTAAGACTCGACGACTGGACTTATGTCCTTCACCCATTCGGTAGATGCTTGCTTGTGTTCTTCGATGCTTCCTGAGTTAAAGCTACAACAATTACATGAGCCGGGGCCCGGGCACATCCATAATACAGCTCACGATGGCGCACCCACCTTGAGATATAGCCCTCTATCATCTTCCTCTGTATATCATTCGCGGCATGTTTCTTCGCCTCTGTAAGAGCGAGGACGCTTTTCTGCAAGGCCGTCTCAAAGTCGCCGTACTCGATTGTTAGTTTGACTTTAGAGTCAAGCGTCGCAGTCTTTGGCGCGTTCGCATCGGGGGCGGTCGTCGACGCCGAAGCAACGAGAAGGGTAAAAGATCCATCCTTATTCTTGCGAACCCTGATGACCAGGAGATCAACGATGCGACCGAGTGGCGACGCGCGCCATGCTTACCGCGTGTTTTCGACGGCGATGTTAAGCTTCTCAGCAGCCTTCTGAATTGCTTCGACTTCTTCGTCCTTGATCTTTTCTCCAAGGTAGTAATTGGAAACGTGTCCGTCCTTTCGAAACCACTCAACGAGAGTTCGTCACAACCAGATAAATCGTACGCACAGATGGTTTGCCAATCAAGAGACTCGCTTCCGGTTCCAATGAGTAGATCTTCTCTGCTAACTATGGACATATCACGTCAGATACGTCTGAGAGGTTGGTGGCGAGCACTAACATCGGTCCACAATTGGAGGGCTTTTTGATTCCCGGATTTCTCTACAACTTCCCTGAACTTTTCTTGCGATACGCGGGGGATAAACTTGCTGAAGCCAAAGCTTTTGTAGTTGACGAGATTGGTTAACACCTATGAGTTTAAAAACGATTAATTTCATCACTCGGTCGAGCACGCCTGAAGCGAAGACGTACCTGGGCAGCATACTCCAAGGTCCACTGCCACTCCTCGTCACTCAGCCCGGATTTTGCCTTCAGCGCGTCTAAGTCTGTAAGAGCCTTTTTGTCGCCATCGGAAAAAGTCAAGATGATCAAGTTGTAAAGGTCTTGAGCGTAGTCCGTCCATTGACCTGCAATTCCAAGAAATCGGTTAGATGCCGCAAGTCAGAGTTCTAGAGAATCGGTGGCATAAGGTACCTTGGATGATGCGAGCGCCAGCCCAACTGGCTTTTCCAACCCAGTGCGCGTACAACTTTTCTTTGGCGGTCAAGAGCTTGAATGGCTCTGCGACGTTGAGCCCACAGACCGGCGAGTTCGTGTCTGCTAGATATCGTTCACGCTTGATCTCTGCCGCCGATGCCATGTTCGCTGAGGGTTGTGGTTCAGTGGTGTTGGAAGAAGGCTGTATCGGGTTAGGTGCAATGGACTCAGATGGAAGAGTAGATAGATGAGATACGATTGCCTGGGGCCTTATAGCCCGGGGACCCGAGACCGCAACATGACCAAATGACCTTCCACAAGGTGCATGTGTATTCTTGCAAGTGCTTGATGGCGAGGCCCGACGTGCGACACGCGCAACCGCTAGGAATTGTCGCATGGGGTGCAGAGAACACATACCCAAAACAGAACCGAGCGCCCGAAAACTGGCGCCGAAACATGCGCGGGAACGGTACAACAAAGCGACGATAGCATTCGAACAACACGATAACTAGACGATTGCAAGAGATTACAAAAAGCGTGGAAATAAAAGTGCAAATATTTACGTGTCACCTCAGATAGCTGCCTCGCATGTCGGGCATGTGTAACAAAACGCGGTTGAATCTGGCCAACGCTTGGCCGCTTTAACAAGTTGAACACCAATCTCCTTGTCCCAATCCGTGCTCATAAGACCTGATATCACACCTGATTCAAGCTCCGAAAGTATTCTTCGAGCAATGCATATTTGCTTCACGATTCCGGTTATGCCAAAGCTGCCCCCTCGAACAATTCTAGTCCCTGCAATCGTTCGCAAGATCTTTTGAGCTCGGTGTTCCGCACCTGGGGGACCCCTGCGGGTGGGTGAAGCCTTTGAGTTTGGTCCAGTATCCCTCCGAGTTCGCTTAACCGGTGGTTCGCTTGGAGGTTCCGCAAGATTCGCGGCTAGTAGTTTGGTCAAGTCCTGCTCGTGATCGTCCTGAAACACTTGCTGTTCCTCTTTAATCAAGCATCCATGATGGTACCCTGTAAGAAAGGAAATGAGAATGGTTTCCCGGTTAAAGACGAAAGTAATGTGCACATTTGTGGCAATTCGGACAGTAAGCTTGTTCATCTTTTTCCTCCCCAGACTCTGGTCTATAGTAGTTGTGGCAGAGGGAGCACGGGGCGGTCGAAACCTTTGGAAAGCAACGTTAACATAATTCTTTGTATATACTGCTGCGACCTACCTTGAATTTTTTGGTATTCAGGTTGTAAGAGGCTCTACGGGACCGACGTGAACAAGGAGAACAGAGTTCGGGATAAAACTAACCTTGTGTACCATGCACCCTCGTTGATTTCCTCTTGTTCTGGGTCATCCGTTAGCTGATGGACATCCAGACGAGCTGATCGTTGTTAAACTTTGACAGAACTAGAACATTGTTACACAGCCACTCACAAACAAAACTGTCTTTTGACAGAATATCTCCATGCGTTGTCTCAACAAGTTCGTGCTTGCCGCACACGCGCTGAGGACGACTAGATGCAATTCGGGTTTTGTATTAAAGTGACGGGTTGACCAGCCGAACCTGCTCCGCTCACAATTGTGTTTTGGCAGGTAGACGGAGGGGAACGGTTTGCTCGGCTGAATAGAACCAACGGATTTCTATATATATCTGGAGCACAAATTGGGCGATTAGGGCTTGTGCACGTGCAGGACCACCTAACTTGCCTGTCCCGCTTTGTCCTTCTTCGCCCGGACAACCCTTGCTTTCCAAAGCAACTCGGCGTCCTTTATTCTTCTGGAGAAACCGTCAGGTCGCACTAGTATTCTGCCTGAAGAGATTAGAGGAGGTTTGATCGGTGTCTCGAGCACTTACATGTCTCCTTTCTTGAAACCCGTGTCCTGTGCTACAACCGACAGGGTGCTGTTGAGCGAGAGGTGGACGTGCGAAAGAGGCCACTTACCTGGTTTCATTTGCTTGAATTGGCCGGAGAGAGACCTTGCCTCTTGTGGTGTGAGGGTCGGTGTTCCGCCTTCATCTATCTCATCCGCGGAGGCAGACTCCATTTCCAACTCTTTGGCGACTTGCTCTTCTTCCACTTCTTCTACCTCCTCCACCTCGTCATCATCGCTAAGTCCATTTTCGAGGCGTTTTTCATGAACAATTGGGTTAAATGATACTTTCCCCTTTCCTTTTCCTTGACTTCGTTGTCTTGCCATGATGTAAGCAAGAGATATTCGTGTTGGTTGTTGGAACCGCCCGTCGGTGGTTATGTGTATGTGTTTGCTTCTGTGGCGGGTATTGGATTTTGTAAAGGTCTGGTGTCGCTGCTTCTCCCTTCTTCCTTCACCCCGTCCCAGGCTCATATTTCCTGCTCCCCCCTTCGCCGCTATACGCGTCCTGTCCCTTCCTCGCTATCGCACTTTGTCTTAATACACCTCACAACCGCTTTTCCCTACTCAACTCCTCAAAGTGCGTGCTGTGACGAGAGAGGAGGGCATGGGGAGGTAGCGACCACCCATTGTGATTCTGACGGCACTTGTTTCACTAGATGTTCAGCCGTCTCGCCACTGTTTTCGTGCTTGCTTGGTCCGCCGTCTTCGCTTCTGCAGCCATCTCCATCATTGCTCCAGGCCCGGATTACTGGTGGGTTGCGAACTCGCAGAACCTTTTCAGGTGAGCCTTTCCCATTCTCTGCGCCAACACACTCTCTCGAGACTCAACGACATCCACCCCGACTTATAGCTGGACCTGCGGCGCCAACTACGTGAGCATTCCAAGCGCGTTTCCCCCTATGATTGGCATCTGGACTGACGGTCATCATTTCCGGCGGATCTTAGAATGAGGGTTACACCAACTTCACTGTTTTGATCGACAACCCCGACAAAACTCTCTTCGCCGGTCCGCAAGCCTTGATCGCCATTCAATGTAGGTGTTGAGGTGGGGAGTGATTCGGACGACAGCTGACACCGTTTTGCTCCGTAGGGGACTACGACTGCTCCGTCCTCATCCCTAATGTCAGCCAAGTGAACCCCGGTGCCAACTATGTTCTCTCTTTCGCCAATGTCTTCAACCAGAGCGTGAGTGTGCAATTGCCTGAACTCCGTGCCCTGTTCTGACTCGTTTCTTTCTCTTAGCAAATCATCGCCCAGAGCCAGCCCTTCGAAGTCAAGCCTCTCGGAAGTAAGTCTTGGCTGTACTTTCACCTCACATCGCGGAATGTTGACCTTGGCTTGTTTTCAGGTGCTTACGCTCCCCAGCCATCTGGCGCTTCATCGGCGGTGACTGCCACGGCAACCGGCACCCAATCCGCCGCCTCGGCAAGCGCGACTGCCGCTGGCAACAGTGCTGTCTCTCGCTCCTCCGTTGGCCTTGGCGCCATCACCGCCGTCATGGCGTTTGTTGGCGCAGCCATGATGATGTGAAATGCCTCAAGCAGCGATTCCCGTTCGTCTCATTATCATGTAACGAGTTCTTTCGTCTGTTGTTGGACATTTTTACTTTGTTTCCCCTTTATTTGCAAATATCACGCTAGCCGCTCTTTCCATACCCTTCGTTGCGGGCTTCGTGAGATGAACGCTACATTATCGACGTCTAAACGTACACGAGTGAGGAACTATGTATGGACGAGGTCCTTAGAAAGCGACCCTGTAGCTCGCGTACCGTCCACTCGTCTCGCTAGGCCGAGTGATTTTTACGACCTGACCTCTCCGAAGACCGTAGTACCGCGAAACCGGGTCAGTGAGCATGATGCGAGGCAGTTGCGTTTCTCGGAGACGGCTAGAGGTAGAGGCCGGTGCAAACAAACGTTATGCTCAATTTGGCACTGTCGAGCCCACCGGGACTCACTATCGCTCGAGGAGCATTTTCTTCTCTTCAGGAGAGAGAATTTCGTGCCTCGGAACGAGCTTGTGGTGGGTAATGTTGACAAGCAGATCTGGCTCTGCAAACTCTTGCAACCGGTATAAATGCGCCATCTGCGAGATGACCTGGAGGCAAAGGGTGAGTGGCAAGAAACCGGTTGAATGTAGCGGTACATACTTTTCGAGAAGCTGGAGTCATAGTATGGCTGTATATTAGGATGCCATTGCCGATCTTTTTCTCTTCCAAGATGGAGATCAGCCTAGGGAGGTGAAGTTCAGAACCAGGCTTGCTCGAAACCAGTGAGTGGCTTTACTTCTTCATCGTTTTGATGCCCACATTTTTCTCGTCCGCGTAGAAGATAAAGATTTGGTTGGAATGGTCGTTTGGGTCGTAAGTGAAGAAGTTGAGACTCGTTCGGCTGAGAGGAGCGATGGTGTCAGAGGACGAAAAGGTTGAGCGGCTTGCCATTCCAGCTTACTCGACCATTCCATTCCGAGCGAATGTATCCTTGAAGCTCTGTAGGTCCATTGAGATGTCTTCATCTGCAACTTCGTAGCCCTAAGCTTGAAACTTTAATCGGACTGCCCTCGTCTAGAAAGACTCTTTAATGACGCACTCGGTCCCTCACGAGCTCGTGAATTGTCCTATTGATCTTCCATAGGCGTGCTACTTCTCTGTCGTCGTCCGACATGCCTCTCCTTCTACACAGGGTCGCTGGGTGGTGCGGTGGTGGTCGAAGACGAGAAATTATTTCACGCGAGACTGGACCGTTTGCTACCATTTGGCGCACCGCAGGTACCGCTGTACGCAACCATGGCAAGCAGCACAGGAAAAAACAAACCCGCCAGTCCCTTGACACCTGTGCTACTAGTAAGCACTTGATCGAGCGGTGCTGGGTTTTCGATTTTGACGCGTGTCGTATATAGGGTCGCTACAAGCCAGCGAAGATCTTCAAAGGAAGCGTCGACCCACCCAATGCACCGTCTGGCAGCCCAGGCCGACCACAGCCCCCAAGGCATATCACTGGGATGGCCTTTGATGACTTTGGGGACACTCTCGTAACTGCGGCTGAAGATGAGACTTTCCGCTTGTACAATTGCAAAACCGGCAAGCAAGTTTCTGCGTCGACTTTCGCTTCGGCTACCGACCTGACCGCCTGGCATACCTCTTGTGCACAGACACGTAAAGACCCTGTTCTCTAAGAAATATGGGGTTGATCTACCTCGCTTCACCCACAAGAACACAACGATTCTCCACACTTCAACAAAGGACGACGACACTATTCGGTACCATTCACTGCACGACAATAAATATCTTCAGTATTTCAAGGGCCACAAAAAGCAGTGAGTTAATAAGCCAGAGTTTGTCTACATTACCTGATATCTCTTTATAGAGTGATATCGATGGAGGTTCACCCTCTTGAAGACACCTTCATGTCCGGATCTATGGACAATACGGTCCGTCTTTGGGATCTCAGAACACCGAACTGTCGAGTAAGACAATGCCACCTCTTTCTTCTACCACATCATGTTGACGAAAGCTCTGCAGGGCCTGTTAAATCTTCCTTCAGCGCCTGTTGTTGCATACGACCCTGCCGGAATGGTCTTCGCCGTGGCCATCAATACATACCAAAGAATTTTACTCTATGATATCAAACTCTTCGACAAAGATCCTTTCCTCTCCATTGAGCTGAAGGACCCTTATCTAAGCAAAATCTCATTCCCGCCACGCAAGCCTTGGATCACCAGCATGTCGTTCAGCACGAATTCTAAATGGATCCTGATTGGAACAGCTGGAGACGTCCACTATGTCCTCGACGCCTTCGATGGAAATCTCCTTGCGAGGCTGGAAGGATTTAGAGGCTTGGAAGGTGGAAAAACAGGCGATCACTTTGGGGTGATGTCTGTGAAGGGAATCAGCGGAGAGGAAGTCAGTTGGACGACGGATTCGAAATTCATCGTCAGTGGATCTCAGCCGGGGAAGATATACTTTTGGGACGCGTCGCAGATACCGGCCACTCCCGCACCGGAAGGCGAGAACGCAAGAGTCTTGACCCCGACCGTGACTCTTGAAGGTCATCCGGGTCCAAGCCGATGTGTCAAGTTCAACCCTCGCTATCAAATGTTTGCAAGTGCAGGCGCAGAACTTGTGAGCAGAAAGATACGCATCTTCTTTACTCAAACTGATCATTATGGACTTTCCTAGGCATTTTGGCTTGCAGATACGGCGAACGAGGCGGAGAAATCCGAGGACGAAAATAAGGAGTCTGCCAAGGGGAAGGAACGAGCTGCATTCTAATAAAATCTACGATCTTCCTGTACTATTTACTTCAACTTGTTGCCCGTCTCGAACGGACCCCGAGCCCTATGCTATAAGTCGACGCTCGCATCCGGTATCGTTGTGTGTGTCTCGACAAGGGATGGAACAGTAATGTTGCCCGCATTTTTGGCAAGTGTATAGACCCCAATATCCACAGACCTGACAGAAGACTCTTGGTGGATGCGTCGGTGGTGGTGCTACTGCGGTGAGGTAGTTGGGCCCCGGGTCGTCCTCCAGGTGCTGTATTCAATGCTCGGGTTAATGATACCTCCCATCACGGAGTGCTTGCACACGCACAGCTTCTTCGAGCAGTGTATTGAAGTTTTTTCGGTACAGTAAGATCGCTCTCACAGCCGCGTTTGACTTCTTTCTTTGCTTGCCGTCGTTCCGCAAGCTGATGGTCTCTCGAGATCGGTCCATCGGACGGCTGGAAGTCTCGTCGCCCTCTAAACTCTCAACTAAGGACTCCCTCGGTTCCGCATAGTTTGACTTCTATTACGATACATCTTGGTGAGAAGTAGCGCGAGCGGGAGAGAAGCCTTCCTTACCTCCAGCTCTTCCAATCTCCTTTTCGTTCGTTTGGCGATTATTTCCGGGTCAATTTGAACAGCGGAGGGGCCTGCCGTTCCTTGCTGTACCTGACGGGCAGCTATTTGAACGGAATTCAATGGACCTTTACCCCGAAACCGGGCGTTTAAATGTCCTTACGTTGCTTGCGCAGAGGCTGGGACATCGATGAAGGCAAATGAAGCTCTAATGCGTGATCATACGAGAGGTCTCCGTTTCGGTGACCTTGAACTAGAGTCAGCGTTCACCCTAGTCGGATCATCTTCCAACCACTCACGCTTCTTCAGTTTGACATATCTTCATCGTAGTAGCAGGTTCGACGATGGCTCAGAAAATCAATCCTGCCCCGGGCATATTTATGAACCTGCCTAAGGAGGGCGAGGCAATGTGCGTGGTCTCTCTCTTGCGTCAATAACCTCCCCGTGACATCACCCCTTTCGCTCAGCCTTCCGGAAGCCGGAGAGGAAAACATTCTGATCACATCCGCTCTTCCGTATTGTAACAATGTGCCCCACCTCGGCGAGTGTTAAAGCTCAAATGCGAGGGCGAGTCGGTTACTAATCGACCTGTCAATTAGGCAACATCATTGGCAGTACCCTTAGTGCCGACGTTTTTGCCAGGTTGGCGTTTTGAACCTTTTTTTCTTTACTTGGTATACTGACCGCCCATACGATGCCAGATATAACCGTGCGTCCCCAAGCGATGGAGCTGCCGAGTCTATCTCAAACTTGTAGCCCCACTTAGGCACTCGCAACCGACGGACTCTTTACGTTTGCGGAACTGATGAATATGGAACAGCAACTGAGACTCAAGCGCTGAAGGAAGGGATCACTCCGCAACAGTTGTGCGACAAGTACTATGCGCTACACAAGGAGACGTACCAGTGGTTTGAAATTGGGTGAGGTATCTCATGCTATACTTTAAGCATGAATTCTTATAAGAATCACCCCTAGTTTTGATCATTTTGGAAGGACTTCCACTCCTGCTCAGACCGAGTATGCGGTCCCGCTCTCTATACCCAAGAGAGACATTAAACATAGATTTGAACGTTAGGATTTGTCAAGAAGTCTACCTGAATCTGAAAGACCACAACTTGCTAGAAAAGCAAACAAAGGAGCAAACCTACTGCGAAGGCTGCGCAAAGTGAGGCTTATGGATTAGTCTCGTTGCCAGAGCGTTCCCGCTGAAGCTGCTCCAGGTTCCTAGCCGACCGTTTCGTGGAGGGAACCTGCCCGAACTGCGGCTACGAGGACGCTCGTGGAGATCAATGCGATGCCTGCTCTAGAACACTCGATCCGATCGAACTCATCAACCCCCGCTGCTTGGTGGACAAGACACACAAGATCACGACGAAATCCACATCTCACATGTACGTCAAGCTGGATGAGATTCAGCCTCGTCTAGAAGAGTGGATCAAACGAAGCTGGAAGGAAGGGAAGTGGAGTCCAAATTCTACTATCAACGCGGACGGAGAAATAGTCGATGCTCGAGTTAAAGCTGGTCTGAGGCCGAGTCCCCTCACACGAGATCTGCAATGGGGCGTGCGTGTACCGGTAAGGCCAGGAGAGCCTAGCGATGGAATGGAGAATAAAGTGCTTTGTGAGTAATCAAGGTTTTGCACGATCCCTGTCTCATATGCGTATTATTCCAACCGATAGACGTTTGGGTGCGTTGAGGGCGGTCCGGATGCCCAGAGCGATAAAATCTGACTAGCCGTCGCCCTCATAGTTTGATGCTCCCTTCGGCTACCCAAGCATTACCGCCAGCTATACACCCGAATGGAAACGGTGGTGGTTTGACCATAAGAATGTTCGCCTCTTCCAATTCATGGGGAAGGACAATGTGTACTTCCACACAGTCTTCTGGCCAAGTATCTTGCTCGGAGACGGACGAGATTGGACGACGTTGCACCATTTGTCAACGACAGGTAATGATCGTCTCCGTTTCCAAGAGTACGATTTCACTGATTAACTCTGTTACTGCTCTCAATAAGAATACCTCCAGTACGAATCTGGTAAATTCTCCAAATCACGCAACGTTGGAGTTTTCGGGCCAGGTGCCAGAGAAACGGGTGTTCCCGCCTCGGTATGGAGGTATTATCTCCTTTCTACGCGGCCAGAAAACCAAGATTCTGTGTTTTCTTGGAACGAATTCGTAAGCGATCGAGTTGCGCACTGCACGAGTGTGTCTGACACTAGCCGATCCGCTAGATTGCTGCAAACAACAACATCCTCCTAAACAAGTAGGTCTTTCCCTTACTGTTGACTTGCCAATGTTAACATCTTTGGGGCTAGCTTCGGAAACTTCGTCAATCGTGTAGTCCGCTTCATCCACGCCAAGTTCAACGGTGAACTTCCGGACGGTGGAGACGTGTCTGGACCGTACCCTGCCGACACAGACCCACAAGATCCAAATTACCCCGACCCTACATTTATCTCTGAAGTCAACCAGCTCCTATCCGACTACGTATCGGCCATGGAATCCGTTCGCCTCCGCCTTGCCCTCCAACACGTCATGTCCATCTCCGCTCGCGGTAACCTCTACCTTCAGCGATGCAACCTCGGCAATGCCCTCCTCGCCGAGCAACCTAAGATTTGTGCTCAGACTCTCGCACGAGCACTTAACTTGATCTACGCATTGAGCGCCTTGATCCATCCGTTCATGCCCGCAACGTCACGGGAGATTCTGGAGCAGATTAACGCCCCTCCGAGAACCGTCCCGCTAGTGCTCTCTAATGATATCCTTGCTGGTCATACTTTGGGTCGTCCTGGGTACTTGTTCACAAAGATAGACGACGCGAAGGCAGACGAATGGAGGATTCGCTTCGGCGGGAACCAAGCAGCTGCCGCGGCCAGCGCAGCTAAGGAAACGGGCAAGAAGAAGGGAGGAAAGAAAGAAAAGAGTGCAGCAGCGCCTTCTGCACCCAAGTTCCCCGACGAGCTGAAGACCGACGAGATTCGTGACGTGGAGACCCAAATCAAGACCCAGGGCGATGCGGTGCGCCAACTAAAGGAGAAACAAAAGTCTGCTCAAGGAGAGAAACCGAGCATCGACGACGTCGAGATTGCCGTCGCTGAACTCCTCCGCTTGAAAAGCCATCTTGCTGAGTTACAGCAGCAGGAGTTGGCCAAGGCCAAGGCTTGAACGTGATAGGTTTTGTTCTTATTGTAGTAAAACATTAGTACATCACCGATTGAATCGACCTATGCGATGATTGTGCACAGTCCGCTGCAAGATAGGATCGTGAGGCTCAATGCGATCGGAAATGTACAGTGGCGGCAGAGCGAAAGATAAATAGCTCATCGCTAAGCGATGGTCTCCATCTCGACGGCAGCTGTGAATGAGCTTCTCAGACTCGTCGCGCGAGGTGAAGGTTTATTCTTGATAAGTCTATCGGCTTCCCGTCAATTGATACAAAGTAGGTAGGTACCTCGAACCAAGGGTGCAGATCCGAGTGAGCGGGAGGGCACCAGAGACCGGTAGACGATTCAGTATCCGGGGGTTAACAGCGTTTGCCAATGTCGTTGGTTCGGAGACCAACGTATGATATTTATAGCGAAAGATTGATACTAAAATTATCGACCTGGTCGCATTTTCAAGCCTTGAGGTGCCAAAAATGGGTGTGTGGTATAGCTATATCTGGCACGCTCGTTTGGGAGGGTCGGATAAGATAACGCCGGTATCAACAAACCCCCGTTGGCAGCCCGCCACGACTCTGAGGCGTTTAGGCAAAGTTCAAGGACCAAGAGTACTGCTGCGGATTCTGTCTCTGGGTGCTCCACCCCTTGACATATATTATGAGATGAGCCTGAGGGGTGTTATTGTGGGCGTTGCAAAGGCGTCGCGAAGCTTGGCAACGGCGGTTGCTTTCCACCGCCGGGGGGCCCGCCACCCGAGGCTTTGTGTTCGAGAGTCCTTTCTGTTCGCTCCCTCCTCTCTTCTTTCTCTTCCCCCATCCCCCTTCAGCTTTCTTTTCAAGGAGCCTTGACGGCAAGAACGCTGGGACGTTCAGTTTTCTTCTTTCCAGGCGCTATTGACTTGGTGCTGGCTATTCCTTTTTTTTGGTGAGTGGTCGCATCAGTCCAAATTACAATGGCTAATATCTCTGATCCCCCTGCCCAGCCTTTGATTAGCATTCGTTTCTGCATTTCTTTCTTTCTTTTCGTGAGTTCACTCCTTGGCCGGCTGTCCTAGGAGCTGTGCAGACTTACTGTCTATGTTTGGATCGCGTAGTTTCCTTTCATTTCCTCGCGTTCAAGATGTTTCGCCTTAAGCACCTTTGGGACGTATTCCCTCTCCCCGCCAAGATCAAACTAGTGGTGCGTGGTAATAGGATGTACTCATTCAGTCTCTCGTTTGTTGCTGAAATTCCGGCTCTCTTGACCTAGTGGAACCGTTTGACATCTTCCCGCCTCGCCACGTTCTACTTCATCTTCACCATCGCCCATTGCCTGATTCAAGTTGGTCTCCAGTTCACTGCGCACCATGCCAACCACAGCGCTGCAACTCTGCTAGAGGATCTCGTCACAGCAGCCGGCTTAGAGTCTCGCAACTTTACCCTGTACGACCCTGACCTAAAGATCCTCGAAAGTTGCTGGGGCATCCCGACTGCTCGTGAAGGCGACGGCGAAAAATGCATAACCATATGGGCTGCAACCGGAGAAGTCTTGCCTTCCGAAGCGTTCCAGGATCCTCAGCCAACGAGAGCCAGTAGGTCGTTGCTTTCTCCACCCAATTTGTGATGCTTAGCCTTTTGAAGGTGCTGTAGCCTCGCAGACGTCAGCAAGCTCATCTACTCAGGCTTTGCCCTCAACATCTTCCGCTGTCTCATCAAGCTCGGCCCCACTAGCTCAACCAACTTCCAGCAGTGCTTCAACCTTTTCAGCAATCTCATCCAGCACCATCCCGATCGCCCAACCGACCCCAAGCTCCGTAGAGTCTGAGGACGACTCCGACTCCGAGTCCGACGACGGTTCTGACGACGGAGATTCCGATACCGACTCCGACTCCGATGACGACGAGCTCACGCCGGCTCCAGGTGTGGTTGGGAAGCGGGATATCCTAGCGGGTTTCACTTCTTTCAAGGTCCATCGCCGTCAAGCCAACTCCACCGTCGATGCCTCAACCTCGATTCGGGCAGTTGGAATATCTCCCATTCCGGAGTCCACGGACAATACCACCATTGCAAGTCTACAAGTTGTGGGAATCCCTGGTTCTGGTCCCGTCACCCTTAGCCGTGAATGTGTAGAGGTTCTTCGATGGCCTTTGCAAACGTGCGTACAAATCATACATTGACGCTCAGAAGGTCGCTAAAATAGTATCTCTCTTCCTTTCCTCCCGACACAGGCTCCGCGATACCCAACGCGAGGACATCGTCTTCGTTATCTTCCAATTTTGGGTGCTGGGCATGAGCTTTGTCGCTCTCCTCAACGAGTCCATCCCACACATCATCGCGGCTCTCTTGACCCACGTCCTCGCCACGATGTGGTCCGGGTATCAGGTACAGCGAACATTGCCCGGCATGGAGTAGTTATAAAGACGCTGACAAGACTCTCCTTGTTCAGCTGGCAGGCACACAAAGCTTCCGGAGCAGCTTCATCACTCTGACGGTGAACGGCGCATGCAAGGGGGTCAATCTCTTGCCCGGATACTGGCAGTCCCGCGGCGGAGCAGAAGTAAGGACCTATTAAATTGTCGCTGGGTCACCAAAATTGATCCGGGCTTCTCCATAGATCTCGATCCTTGCCTTGAACTGCGTCGCACTGCTGGTCAGCGCACTTCTCTCCTGGAAGATAATCAAGGTGGGTTTTAATAGGGTTGACGAGTTTAGCTTTCCTCTGCTCATCACATGGGTTCTCCAACGAAGGTCTTTGGTTGGGCTACCTTCCGCCGAATTGGAGCAGACCGCAAGATCAATGGCATCTATACCGTCGTTCTTTTGATGACAGTATTCTTGCAGCTGTGAGTGTAGCAGCTTGATTACCGAGGCTGCAGGCGTCGCTGACGACACTACTCAGCTCCTTGTTCTTCATCGTGACCACCATGGCTCTTTGGATCGACCAGCTCTGCTTCGGAGCAATCGGAAAGTTCGCCTCCCACATGATGTTGTACCGCGCGATCGACATTGTCATCTTTATCGTGAGTGATTGGTGCCGTAAATCTCTAGCACGGAAATTCACCCTGTTTCCCTTCAGATGTTGATCCCTTGGCTGGCTCTCGGATGGTTCGGAGTACGCCGAGAAAGCAAGATGATGATGTACGCGTTCTTCGCGATATCCGTCTTCCTTCTTGGCCAGTGGGCCTCGTCGTTCGCCAGCTCCGCCTGGAAGCTGACGTTTGTCAATTGGTAAGTGCCTAATCGGTTTCCGATGCAACAACCTACTCACCGAAAATTCTATACAGGCGTTTCTTTGCGATCATGAGCATTGTGGCCGCGCTCCTAACTGTTGGCGTTACAATCTTCGGCGTGATTTGCTTCCGCAACTTCGGCGAAGGATTGGGAAATTACTGTGAGTCCAGCTTTCTCTTTTCTCTTATTGCCACAGCACTCATCGAATTTCTGCGCATAAAGTGAAACCCCAAGAAGACTTAGCTGGCGAGGACTTCGAGCGAATCACCAAGGGTGACCTCGAGCACATGGGCAATGACAGGTCCTCAACCGGATCCTACCTGGACGAGAAGATTGCTTTCCCACCACCAGCCAGCGTCGTCCCGGCCTTCAGCACTCCATTTGGCACAGTAGATCGTGATCCGGTCCCCGTTCAACACATGACACTTCGAGACTTCGCGCCCACCGCCATGGTCAGTGGCCCGAGGCCCCGATCCAAGACCAACTCCCCGCCTCCTCAACTCGCTTCACCCGAGCGTGTTCTTGTTGGCCCAGCCCGACGGGGCTCCGGTGGATCGTCAACCTTCAGTCGTGACTCGGACTCCAATCCCTTCCACCTGGCCGAGAAGCTGTCCTACAATGCCTCAAGCAACCGACAAAACACTTCTTCGCGTTGGAGCAAGGATTCGTCGAACGACCAAGCTGCATGGAAGCGCTGGTTGATCGAATAAACGAGCGACACTTGATGCTGCAAGGCTTCAACTGTATACATTTTTTATCTAGGTTGCTTTTTATCGTGTATGTAAAACAGACCCAGAATAAGACAGAGTGTTTTGCGAGCGAGTGAAATGCGAGACAAGAAAAATGCTGTGTAGTGATGGCGAAGAATGCAAGATACAATAAGGCATGTGTGGGGGTGTGTGAGTGTGAGGGGCAAAGTAATCAAACAAAAGACGTATAAGAAAAGCCAAATCAAGACGACATCGCGGTGAAAGGAAACCAAGGTATTTGCTGTGGGCGATATGGACCCAAGCGGTATTCAACGGGTATTTCAGGATTCTTCGGTTGTTGAAATGCTTTCAGAGAAAGGGCCGGGAGGGGAAATGAGACCGGTATCGTATATCTTCTCGCGGGTGCCTGGTGAAACTGCTTTGGCAGCTTCAAGTGGCATCTCGCTGAACTCGGTACGGACGCTGGAGTTAATCAAAGAGGGTGTTTGCGGAACGTCCGTGGGGTGATCTTCCTCGAAACTTCGTAATTCTTCCTTGAAGTCGACCATCCAAGGATGCTCATAAAGTTCAGCAGCGGTTGGGCGCTTCATTCCATCAATGGTTAAGCACTGACGGATAAGGTCGATACCCATGCTACTGAGTTGACCTGGTTCGGGAAGTGGCGGGTGTTGGGTGGCGACGCCGATATGGAACATGATCGCCCTGTAATCAAAGCCGACTGTTAGGACAAAGAAACCACAAAGTATAGAGTGGGTGCTGTTCTCACCATTCGTTGTCGAGATTGCTCCACGGCTTTCGACCTGTCACCATCTCGAGCACAACACATCCCATCGACCAAATGTCCATGGCGCCTTTACGACTACGACGGTCGCTCTTGATGACTTCGGGTGACATGTACATCGGTGTGCCGGTCAAACTGTTCATGGGCATGCCGGGAGCTCCTGGAGCAGCCGGTGGAGCTGAAGACACAGGCATATAGAGAGAGCGTCCTATAGCCAACGACCCTTTGGTCTTGGTGAGGATCTTTGCGGCACCAAAGTCGACGAACTTGAGGATGCCATTGTGGTCCAAGAGGATGTCTATCGCAAGAGCAATCAACAAGCTGAGCCAATCATACAGCTATCGATATACTCACTATCAGGTTTTATGTCTCGGTGCACAACACCCATGGAATGGAGATACATGAGACCTTCCAGCATCTGCATCGTGTAGATCTTGACGACCGTTTCATCCTCGATTCGCCCAGATTCCAGTAACTGGGTCAAAGTGCCACCTGAGCAGTACTCTTCGAAGATGTAGACCTTGTCACGATGGACTTCCAGCCCGTAGTACTGCACGATGTTCGGATGTTCCAGTATCTCCATGACCGCAAGTTCGTCCTTGACTTGCTGGTACAGAGTCGAGAGACTCGTGGAGTTCTTGAACCGGATCTCCTTTGCGGCCATGACATTACCGGTTTCGAGGTTCATGGCGAGGTACACGGAGCCGAAGGCGCCTGCAGCAATGAAACGACCCTGCTGCCACCTGATCTGGGTCTTGGAGGCCGTCGATGCCAAGAACGCCAACGTGTCGTCCTCGGCCGTTTCGTTCATCAAGACGCGGCCAGCGATGTGCTGTTCGACGTCAACGGCCGCGCGAGCCTTGTCGGTTTCCTGCACACCACGGATCACACGTTCGAAGAACCCGCGGACGCTTCGGTCCATTCCCGTGAAGATCGTTCCTTCGGCGCCATCTTGAAGGTCGTCGGTCTCGAGCCTGATGCTCAAACCACCCTCTTCGAAGCGAGCGCTCTCTTCTTTCTGCCGCACTCTCTCTTTCTCCCGTTCCTCGAAGCTCGACCGAGCTCCGAGAATGTCAAAGTGGCTGACGAGAAGAGTCATGCAGCTGGCTACTTTTTGCTGAAGGGTCTTGAAGTCGGCTTCCGATAGCTGGAGGATGCTCGTGCCTCTAGTGCGGACCATGGCAAACTCGAGCGCATTGACGGCCCAACGGAAAGTCTTTCGGTCCGAAGGGTCGCAGTCGTCGCAAATAAAGGCGACCCAAGAGATGGAGAGCTTAGTGAGAAGCCTGCTCATGCGAAGCTGGCCGCTGTGATCCATGAACCGCAGAGCAGCTTGACCGTGCTCCGACGCGAACATGAACCAATTTTCGGTCACCTCCTGGGCGCCGGGGACATTGGCCAGGATTTCTTTGACTTCATGTACGGAGTCGACGATGACTTCAGCCAGTTTCTGCGTTGCTCTGGCGATCTTCTTTATCTCGCGGTTGACAGGGGGCAAGTGGGCCTGCTGCTCCGAAATAACCTGCAGCGGAGGCTCGAACTCTTCGTCTTCTCCGACTTCCTCGTCCTCATCCGCGAAATAAGCGGCGAACTTCTGCTTGGCATAGTGGAGCTTCGAGGGACTGGACGCGATCAGGCGAGCTCGGTTGTCCTCCATATCCAACTGCACCTCCGGCATGGACAAAACGAGAACGACGCCACTCCAGACAAAGTTGTCCTGCGGCGTGATGACCAAGAGGTACTGCTCCTCGTAGTCGTCATCCGCGTCCTCCTGGTCGCGATGGTCCGACCCAGCCTCGCTGCCGTCAGGCCCCCCCAGGTTGGCTGGACTGCGTCGCTGAACCTGGAACGCTCGCGAAAGCATCCCACGGACCGTATCGGGTGAGTTGTACAGGCTGGGGTCTCCGATGATGTAGATGCCTTGAGACTCGTAATACTCGGTATAGACCAAGAAGTGCTCCGTCCCGACCAAAGCGTTGACGAAGTCCGAGGTCGCGACGCCTTCCAAACTGTACTCTGCCGCGTTACCGAACCGACTTAGCAGTAGTCTGAACAAAAAAAGAGGGTATTCTTAAGCATTGTCACCCTGCGAAGCGTTGATAGATGATCTCACCTTGAGTATCGTTGCAGCTTTCGATGCCTCAACCTCACGCCATCAAGAATTTTCGAGAACCAACGAATCTTCTCCTCCGGGGTGCCGTCCTGCGACTTGCTGTTGTTCCGTCCACTATCTCCCATAGGTTTCGGGGGCATATTCGACGTCCGGCCGTTCGCCATCGTGTATGCGGGGAACTTGATCTGGCCTTGAAACGAGGAGATGATGCGGAGGATCAACTTGTTCGTCAAAGAGCTGTAAAACGAGAAACCAGATGGCGTCAGGACGATTCACGTCAAACTGAGCAGAAGAGAGTCTCATACCAAACATGTTCGGCAACGAGTAGGCCTCCACCCCTAGTAGCAATCGTGACCTCCTCCAAGATGTACCACTGCGCTTCCAACAACTCCGTCTCCTTGAAATAAATTCCCCTGTGCGCGCTCTTCAGCTTCTGGTGAATGAGTTTGAAGAAGAATCGGAGCGCAAGGAGAATGGCGTCCTCGTACTCCACCCCGATGCAAGGTGGCAGCCTCCATAGCCCCTCGCTATCCGGCCTGATGAGGTCCTCATAATCGTTCTTCAACGTACACGCCAAGCCGATGGCCAAACGGAAGTCGTCCATAAGCTGATCGACCGACAAGACGTTGGCTCTCTCCCGGTTGTTCTTATCGTCCTTGGCTGCCATGGCAGCAGCTTGCTCCGTCATCTGCCTCGCGGTGTCGAGGCGGACGCGAAGGACCCGCTCCATGAGACGTGTTGGGAACGATATGATCGTGACGAGTTCCTCGGTGAAACTAGGAAGGTTCATCTCCTTCAGCGGCTCAGAATAGTTCAAGTAGAGGAGTCGGGCGTTGTGGACGTGACCGTGGAGGTCGACGAGAGCACCTCGTTCAAAGGTTCGCTGAAGCCCATCTTCCTTCAAAATCCGCTCCACGAACGTACTCGTCTCCTGCTGAGGTCTATCTCCAGGTTGAGAGGACGACGCGTTCTGCTTCTTGTCGAGCGTAATGTCGAAATGACTGTCATCCGGATGGGGTGACGTGACGTCCAGCGAGTCGCTTCCCGTCAGAGTCTTGAGATGATCGATAGACCGGCGGATAGCCGTGATAACGGAGAGCCAGCTGTTAAGCGTATCGAGGCGCTGGACGAACCGTTCGGAGCCGCATTCGGGTTGATCTTGGCGCATGGCCTTCAAGTTCGGGTAGAGCGATTCCGCAGCGTCCCACCGGCGCAACAAAGATGCGACCTGCTTCAGCGGGGAAGGATCGGAGGAAGAATAAGACCGTAACGCCGGAGATGCCGACGGGGAATTCGGGTCCAGCGGTAGCTGCTGTTCAGCAGCGTCCCCCGGGCCAGCCACGCGGAAATTCATGATTTCCTCGATCAGAGGCGGCACCGTCCTCCGCCTGCGTTCCTCCAAGATCTCCTTCTCCTGCTCCACGGTCCTTCCACGAGGTCTCGCTCTCAACTCCTGCCACAGCTCGAGCCTGTTGATCCGCTGCGCTTCGTAAGATTCCAACGCCCGTCCGATACGAGTCTTCTCCGAGCGCAGAACGTCGCCGTTGAGAACCGAGACCAACATCGTCTGCCACTCCAACCGGTGCATGTCTTCGGCCGTCTTGGGCTCGATGTGGTCGTCGTCGGACAATGCGTCCATCACTCCTACGCCGTTCATAGCTCCGACGACGTTGTCGAGCACCGTGCCGTTGGCCGCGGACCGAACGCCGCGCGGGTGAACCACGCCGTCGTCCTCGTCGCTCTCGTCCTCCGGATTTTGTCCAGAAAAATAATAAGGATCGTCCTCCTCGTTCCTGCGGTACCGCGAGTTGAAGTTGGTGTAGACGGTGGTCCTCGCGGGCTTGGGTATGTTGTTTTTGCGACTTCCGCCGCCGCCGTGCTTTGGGGTACGAGAGGACGACGGCGGGGCGGAAGCGAAGGTCGGACGAGTTCTGAAGGGAGTGAACGGCTGTATTGGGAATTCTGATCCATCTTCCTCGTCGTCCTCTGCGAGGGTTTGGAGGGAGGAATGGCGCACAGGCACTGGAAGGTCCGCCTTGTTCCTGTGTGGCATTTGCAAATGTCGGGGGGTAAGGAAATTCAGGAGAGGTCTGTCAATGTGGTTTCGATAAGGTCTTAAGAGGAAGCGGATAGATCGCGGGATGGATTGTTAACCGAGGGCTTGGTGGTGGAGGAAGGTGGTATATATTTGCAAATATCCAGCGGCAAGAGGACGTCTGGCTCGGGGGGAAGATTAGAACTCGCGGCGAATGAGTCTGTCGTTAAGAAGGCCGCCAGCTCGATTTTCAGGCGCCTTGGAGCCAGCGAGGAATCTGGTCCCGCGTTTCAGTTGTGCGACGGCGTATGAGGGATTTCGACGGTAAAAGGCCAGGCAGGGGAGGGGGGGTGATGGGTGTGACGACTTTCTCCCGTGGGCAGGACTGGAATCGAGACGAAACCGACTCTTGGACAAGCTTGTTCCATTTTCCCATCGTCATCTATTACCATCCCATAGCCACCACCCAGACCAGGCCCTACGTCAGGTCACTGTCTCGGACCATTGGGCTGAAGTGAAGCCATTCGGTGGTTTGGCGATACCCAAAAAAAAAAATCTTCTTCAGTGCAGCGATGATGTTTGGTGTGCAAGGTAAAAAGGGGGGCTTTCGGTTTCTGACCTGTCTTTTTAGCGGACCACCCTCTTAGCTGAAATACTCCAACCGACACCCCAACGACCCACTCTCTGGCTCCCTAACAGCCACTTGCAGATAATCGATTCACCACGAGTCTTAAGCTTCCTCCTTTACCCTGCTGCATCCGATGGGACACTGCAGCTCGCATAAGTTTTGACCTTCGGAGAACTAATCTATGGCCACATTCCTTGCACCCCCTCCGGCTATCAATGTCGCCCGGCACCCCGAGGAAGAACGCTCATCATTAATCGGCAGTTCGTTTCAGCCCGTTATCGCAGCAGAATTCGTCATGATCGCCACCGGCTTCGAATCGCCCCTCGGGCCCGCCAGGATCAAATAAATAATCTAATCTAACTAGTATGACCATACTCAGGCGCGCAGACCATTCACTATGAATATGGCGTTGTATTGCGACATTTTTCTTCATGTCCTTATCTCTACTCCTTCAGCCATTTGATACGACGATTTAAGGAAGGGGGGTATGAATGAGCATTATGGTCTGCAGAAGCGCAAGCCCACCCCCCCTTTTCGCCCTTTTGATTGAGATAAGCCATGTCTGTCGCCGCTGAACTCGCCAAAGCCAACGAGAGCTACGCCAGCTCTTTCGGTTCAAAGGGCTCTCTTGCTTTGCCCCCTGCACGCAAGGTTGTCATCATAACGTTCGTCATTGTGCACATCGTATCCGAATCTGGAAATTTGAGGCCCTGATGATCGACAAACGCGTTGCAGCTGCATGGATGCACGTATCGACCCGGCGGCCAGTTTAGGCCTCAAGGAAGGTGACGCTCATGTTATCCGGAATGCTGGTGGACGAGCGTGAGTGTTTACCACCTGCTCCAAGACGACCGTTGAGCTCATTCGAGTCTGTGTTACCTCTCAGTCAAGAAGCTCTGCGCAGTGTCATCATCAGCCAGCAACTTCTTGGAACTCGCGAAGTGGTCCTGTTCCACCATACAGATTGCGGCATGCTCACCTTCAAGGATGACGTCTTGCGAGAAAAACTCAAGGGTTCGGTCAAGGCAGACGTTCGAGAGGCTGTCGGTCCAGCGGTCGACCAGATCTCGTTCCTCCCGTTCCCTGACCTTGGTGAGTCCTCATTACACGACAAAACGTCAAATCCTATAGAGTATTCATGAATGTGCCCGGCTCAGAACAATCTATCAAGGAGGACGTAGCCTACTTGAAGGCTTCTCCGCTTGTGTTGGAGGAGACCAAGAGCAAGATCACGGGTTGGATCTACGATGTGTACTCTGGAAAAGTCACTCAAGTTGCATAAGCTTTGCCTGGTTAGTTATGTAATAGTGTAATATGTAGAATATCAAGAATTTCGTTGGTCGGCAAACTCCATTATCTTATCTCCGTCTAGACTTACCAAATTGGGAAAATTGCCCGCGAGCTTGGGTCCACATTTCGATGGCATCGCCACTTTCACTTCCGCTTGTGCCGGCGCCTTGCTCCATGTGCACGTACTCCCAATCAAGCACCATCCGTCGTCAGCATCCCGGGGCGGGTTTCATAGAGGTGTTCGGGCCGTCACGAAACCGACGAAAAGCAGCCGAAATACGAGTTCAGGGATTCGCCATGGGCCCTCCGATACGCTCGTCGCACCGTCCGAAGATCGCAAGTCACATGTGGAGATCTCTCTTGGATGGGAAAGTTCCTAATGCGCCCGGTTGCCCGCTTTGAATACGAGAGAGCTGTGTCATCGGCCGAAAGGTGGTCGAGAGAGACTTGGGCTCATATCCGACAGCGCGGGTCCTGACTCCCCACGATCTCGCCATGGTCCTAGAAATTTGCCGTTGCACGCTCTCTCTTTCTCCTACTCACACATATCCTCACCTCCCCTTGTTCTGCACTCACTCTCATATATCTATCATCTTTCTTTCGCATTCCATCATCCCCCTCCATTAGACCAAAAAGAATCGCATCATGTCCTGCAGTTGCCATACCACTTCCACTCCAGCAGCGGCCACCAAGGAAGAGATGGTCGCCGTCGACATCAGCCAACCAAACGGCGCTGCACCCACCGCCAACGGTGCTCAGGCCGGCCCAGGCTTGTTTGTCAACAAAAATGGCGTCTTGAAGCGCAAAAGCGCAACCCATAACGGCGCACATCGCCCAGTAACCAACACGACCGCCCATCAGACCAACCCCTATGCGCCCCGTTACGCCGATTTCCTGAGCAACATTTCCAACTTCAACATCATCGAGAGCACACTCCGAGGTGCGTCCCTGCATCGCTCGGGGTGCATCGCAATATAGACTGATTCAATATTTTTTTTTAACCTCGGCTCGCGTCGCTTCCAACTCAACCGTAAACACGCACACACTCAGAGGGAGAGCAATTCGCCAACGCCTTCTTCGACACCGAGACCAAGATCAAGATCGCCAAGGCTCTCGATGCCTTTGGTGTGGAATACATCGAACTCACCTCTCCGGCAGCTTCCGAGCAGTCTCGAGCAGATTGCGAGGCTATCTGCAAGCTTGGCTTGAAGGCCAAGATCCTCACTCACATCCGGTGTCACATGGACGATGCCCGAATCGCCGTTGAAACCGGTAAGAATACCGAAAAGACGCCTTGCTTGGAGGATCATAAGCGCTTACCGTCCCGATTCCCCCAGGTGTCGACGGAGTGGACGTCGTCATCGGCACCTCCTCCTTCCTCCGCGAATTCTCGCATGGCAAGGACATGACCTACATCACCAAGACCGCCATCGAGGTCATCAACTTCGTCAAGTCCAAGGGCATCGAAGTCCGCTTCTCCTCTGAAGATTCCTTCCGCTCCGACTTGGTCGACCTCTTGTCCATCTACCAGACCGTCGACAAGATCGGCGTCAACCGCGTCGGCGTCGCTGATACCGTCGGATGTGCCAACCCGCGTCAGGTGTACGACCTCGTGAGGACTCTCAGAGGCGTAGTGAGCTGCGATATCGAGATCCACTTGCACAACGATACCGGAATGGGTAGGGCTTCGGATTAGAACTCATCCCCCCTGCGAGAGAGTCGCTGACGCTCTATATCCTGTCCTATCATAGCCATCGCAAATGCTTACACTGCTCTCGAAGCTGGTGCAACTCACATCGACACCTGTGAGGATTCGTGTCTTCTCATGGGGAGCCTCCGGGAATTAACACCAGATATCCTCTTTCAGCTGTGCTCGGTATTGGCGAACGCGTCGGCATCACTCCTCTCGGTGGTCTCGTCGCCTGCCTCTACGCCGCCAACCCAGAATACGTCAAGTCCAAGTACAATCTCCCCATGCTCCGAGAAATCGAGAACTTGGTCGCCGAAGCCGTCGAAGTCGCCATCCCCTTCTGCAACCCCATCACGTACGTCCATATCACTTCGCAACCCTCTGTCAAGCTCTTCTTACTGAAGTCTAACTCAAATTTCGCTCTTATAATACAGTGGCTACTGCGCGTTCACCCACAAGGCTGGTATCCACGCCAAAGCCATCCTCAACAACCCGTCCACCTACGAAATCCTAAAGCCCGAAGACTTCGGTCTCACTCGCTACGTCTCCATCGGACACCGTCTCACTGGCTGGAACGCCGTCAAGTCTCGTGTCGAGCAGCTCCAACTCAACATGACCGACGAGCAGATCAAGGACGCTACCGCCAAGATCAAGGAGCTCGCAGACGTCCGTACTCAGAGCATGGAAGACGTCGATACCGTTCTCCGTGTCTACCACAGCGGTATCGTTTCGGGAGAGATGGCTGTTGGAGAGTCCAAGGTTCTCGACAAGCTCCTCGAGAGGCACCGTTCGCAATCAATAGCTCGTGGTCGCTCTCCCCCCTCGCCTTGAACAAAAGGGACGTCGAGTCCTAACGTACCTCTCGAACCAGTCGCGGGTTCGGAATCTTTAATATATGTTGTCGGATAGATGGACTACCCTTGTATATGATAGATAGTAGCAAATTGCAACGATTTTCAAATGTGAAATATTTCATGCCGGGGGGGGGGGTGTGTCTAAGCTACAGATGAACGAAACACTATGCAGCTAACAAAAAGTGACAATGCTATGCGAAAAAAAAAGACGATATGTAACCCAAAAGATGAAAAGAAACAAAACCTGACAAGAAACGAACAAAATAGCGCCCATAATGCCCAAGAATGTATAGAGAGAAAGGGAAGTGTCGGGAAATTATCCAGTCTTGAAACGAATAAACAAGTCCTCTACCATTCCAAATGCGACCGGCTTCACCAAGCTGTGAAGAAAACCCATCAGCAAAAATAACGTGACGAATAGCACCCGTGACACGCACTAGCCGTCCATTCCACAAGAGAAAGCCTTTCGCTTGTCGTCAGCAGAAGCCAATCCCGTCACCGCAAAAATCCGTGCTCGTTGGTTCAAGCCCTTCGAGGACCCTTCGTGGTTGCGTGAGGCCTCGATCTTTCGGATTTCTTGGGCAGCCTCGTAACCTAGTTCGTAGACTGTCAATCGTTGCTCCTCGCCAAGATGGGTTCGGTTACTCACCATCCATACGAGGCATACTAAGGTCCATCAGGACGACTAATGAAAATAGATATGTTAGCAATTTAGCCGGCCGTCAACGTCGTGTAGCCCGTACCACTGAAGAGGTGAACGAGTCAGCATGCATTCTTACTGCTGAACACAATCAGACCGAACTCACTTGAAAAAGTTAGGCGGGTGTTCTTGGAAAACCTCAACCGCCTCTAGTCCATCTGTCGCTTGACGCCATTCGTATTGCTATTCCACAAAGGGGTCAGTCTTATACATCAAAGATCTTTGTTATTAGGGATCCTACCTTTTTATTCAGCCAACTGCTTAGCACCTTCCGATTGACATGATTATCGTCCACCAACAAGACCACCGGCTTCCAGTCGGGGTCAGCTTTTCCGACTAATGAACGTAACATGACGCTCCCGTTCGGCGTGATCTCGACCGTCGATGACTCGGATGGGCTAGCAGTCGCACTGTCGCTCCCGCCCGTTACTAGTGCGGTTGGAGTGTCGGGAAGGTATTCGTTCTTGAGGCTCGTCCCGGTGTACGTGGAGCTTCGTTGTCCAAGAGGGGGACGGGGGGTCGACTCCCGGTGCTCCTCAGAACGCCGGCGAGTCAGAGTACCTGGCGTTTGGCCCAGGAGCTGCCAGCTACCCTTGGGAGAACCGCGCGGCGAGATTGGTGTTGAATAGATACTGTCTCTGTCCGACTCCGACCCTTCCTGAGCCGTCCGGAAGGATAAGGAACGATGACTTGCTGAAGAAGACGGGCTTTCACGAATTCCTTCCATCTTGGAGACCGCGGTTCGGAAGGCTTCCTCGAGTTTTGTGGGGCCTTTTGGTTTGAAGACGAGTCGACACCAACCCCCTAGTCGTTCAAACGCGCTGACAGCGGCCATGACCTCGGTATCCCCCCGCGACGAATGCATGAGGACAACGGGACGACTAAAGTCCCGAGCTGCCGTCAAATCCGACACCATGCTGACGTCCTCGTTGATGAAGAGTATATCCCCAAGGTCGTCTTCGTCTTCGGGTGTAACGCGGAAACCCCACCAGTCAACCAAGTAACCAATCATAATTTCCCTTAGTGCGGCGACCCCTCTGTGGGTGGTATTGAAGCCCAGCATAGTGACACTGATGGTTTGAGCAGGCTGAACGATGTGTTTGGGTGGAATGTTACCAACTGGATCGACTTGGAGGAAGACACTTATGGAAGTTCCTTGGCCCTCTTCGCTTCGGACACTCGGTTTGCCTCCGAGAGCGCGAGCAATCTGGTTAACAATCGAAAGGCCAAGACCGGTTCCAGACTGGAGCGGGTCTTCTTGCGAGAAAGCTTCCCACATGCGATTCTGCGTGAAAAGCGAGTTAGTTTCAGGGTCCGTATTGGAAGGCGGTCCGTAGGTGGCCCTTACCTGCTGGAATTCTTTGCTAATGCCCTAGTGTTGAAAAGCGTCAATAAGAGCTTCCAGACTTGAATTGCCCAACATACCTTCCCGGTATCTGTGACCGTTATCTTGATGGTGACCTTGCCGTCAACGGAAGGCTCCATGACCTGTTCCAAGCGAACACGAATGAAACCGTCCTGCAAGGGCGAATGAATTTAATGCTGTTCTATTTGCTTGCGTCTCGCTTTAGCCGTACCTTGGTGAACTTAATGCTGTTGCCGATCAAGTTCATCAGAATTCGTCGGATCCCACCTTTGTCGGACTTTATCCACCATCCCTAAAATCATAGCGCCATGTTAATCATCAAGCTGTACTGCCGACGTATGCCGGGGTTCCAAGGTACCTTTTCGCGGAGATCGATATCGCACATGATTTCAACCCACTGCGGCGTCTTCCGCTTCTGGTTATGGAGCGCTTCGGGGCTTTGAGAGCGGTTCGGAGGGCAATAGTAACTTCCAATCGATTCTGCGGCCGCTTCCGCACGTGCTCTGGAGCCGATCCAGCAAGTCTCCACTATAAGCGGTGTTAGAGGTTAAATTTGGCTTCTCATGACTGCGTCATCAGCCTCACCAGTCTCATCAATGAGCAATGCAAGGTCAAATCTAAAAGGCGAGCATTAGTCGGCTAGATTCAGCGCATCCAGAAGATCGTCTTACTTGACAGGTAGAACGCTGTAGCGGTGAGTGCTGTCGTTGGCCTTTCCGCTCAGTTTTGTGAAGTCTAAAACGTGGTTGACAGTCTCCGAGAGCTCTTCCGCAGACTCCATGACCGTTTTGAGGTAATCATCTTGAGTGTACGTGAGGCGAGTACCTTTCAAGAGGTCGGCAGCGGCGACAATCTAAGAGCAGGCGGTTCAGTGCTACCGAAGACAGCTTCCGACAACCGGCACTTACTCCGTGAAGCGGGGTTCTTAGTTCATGGGATATGCTGAAACCATAAATCGTCAGCGTGGCTTCAGCATTACGCCGATGAGTATGGCTCACTTTGAGATGAAGTTTGTCTTGGCCGTGTTTGCCACGGTCATCCTATGCTTCAAGACCACGGATAGGATGATGACTCCAACAGCACGCAAATACTGAAGCTCATATCCCTCCATGACGTGCATGATGCCCTTCCGGGTATAGGCGCATAACATGAAAATCGGCCTCTTGTCGACGTCAAATACCGGAACCACTAGGGATGCAAGACGTTTCAGTATCACCAGCGTCTCTTGGAGGCACCGAGTGCAAAATCCCTACTCATCGTGTACTGCAGATTCGAGGGAACGAATCGCTTGAAGCACTTGGGCAGCCGTTCGTAAATCCTTCCTTCGGGACACGTCGCTAAGAACTTGGACAGGACGGCGTGATCTTCACTTGAAATCGGCGCGTCTCTAGCTGGGTTGGTTCCATCTTCATCTTCATCGACGGCGTGGACCGGCAAGGGAGCGATGGGCCCGAATTCCGTCTTGCGCTGAATCGCTGACGCGTGAATCGGTGGGGAACCCGTGGTCGGGGAACCGTCGTACGCGTTTCCGATGTACAGCGTCGTCTTCTTTCCGGACTCGTCCACGGTGTCGACGGCCTCAAAGTGCGAGAGGTCAATGATAACGCACCCGCTGACGTCGAGCGTGTTCCGGACTAGAGTCGCCGCCTTCTGGTAGACTTTGGCCATATCCAGAACGGCTTTCTTGGGGTCCTCCGAAACGTCCGTCTCGAGACATTCTCGAGTGAACCGTTCCATCGAGTTTTGGATCCTATCTCGAATGCCTAGCTGAATCTATAAAGAAAACCCGAGGTAGGGGATTTCGGTATAAAGAAGAAAATCACGTTCCATTAAAAACCACTTTCGACGCAAGGAACGACTGACGTATAGGGTTACCTTATCCTTCCACAGCTCCATCTCGCGCATGACGATGGTCGCAAACTCTTTCAGCGCGTGACGGGTTCGTGGAGAACTTTCGGGTTTGGGTTCCGGGTCGAATATGCAGAGCCTAGAAGGGAAGGGGTAGACCGCCGTTTCAATAACAAGAGAGTGGAGCTTTAGCTGCCGAATCTGCCTTACGTGCCGATGTTATACCCGTCCGGGGTCCTCAACGGCGCACCAGCATAAAACCTGACCTTCGGTCCACCAGTCACACCTGGGTTATTCGCGAACCTCCAATCCTTGGACGCGTCGGGAATGATGACGGGCTCAGCTGATCTCTGGAGTATCGTATGGCTGCACAAGGATATCGTCCTATCCGCTTCGGCCATATCGACTCCAACGTAGGCCTTGTGCCATTGCCGACTGTCCGCGGTGAACCCGATGATGACGCCTTTGGTGTTGAACACCAATTTGGCCAAGTGGACGATCCGGTCGAAGTTGGGATCTTTGGGCGAATCGATGATGCTGTATCGGTACAGCGCTTTTCGTCGCTCCATCTCGTTGGGCGGCATGGGTGGGATGAGGTAGCCCGCGGTAGCGTACCAGGCTTCGAATACGCTTGAATGACTGGCCAGCCCCGGTGCAGGATTCAACGCTCCCGCTGCGGCCAAGACGTACGCCGCCTCTAGCTTCGATTGGGGGTCGTTATAGATGAGGTCTGAGGCTCCCTCAGGCAGGACGGAGCTCAGGTCTTGGACCATACCAGGAAGCAGCTGAGCTTCGATGGTCTGGTATCGACCTCCTGGGGTACGGGGAGCCAGGCCGCTGTTCAGTAGACCGGAAGACGACGAAGGACGTTCGGCTTCGGGTGCTTCTTTGGTCTCAGGACTAGATAAGTCTTTCACGTTGCCGAAATAGTCGTTATTCACGTTAACCGCGTGAGCCGGTACGGAGGATGCACCAGGCGCGCATTGCAAGCCGGGAAAAGCCATGTACGCGATCAACGTCCCTCCTGGAGTGCGAGTCGTGCCACTGTTCAGCGAAGAGCGCTGGAGGTAGTCTCCTCCACTTTTAGCAGACCGGTCTTGCTGCACTCCTGGAGACAAGATGTGTCCATCCTGTGACGCGCCCAACTCCGCTTCCGATTCGGGTTTCTCGCCCGGACTGCTCACGGGACTCCCTTTGATCACTTCCAAGCTTGGGGTCATGGGACGACTGCCGTACGTCCTTGTATGCGATGGAGGGTCGCTCTCGTACCCGGATTTGACCATCGAAGGGATCCCGCTTCGTACGGCTTGAGGGCTGCGGTGGTCTCGCCGCGGGGAACGGTAGCTCCGCGCGTCCACCGGGCGAGGACCTGGGCTGCGAGGCGTCCGAGGCACACCGTCTTGGTTCATCCGCCTGAAGGGATCCGTGAGCTCGTACTCGGGCGAGGGGAGCGCGAGCGGGGCGACGTCCACGCCTGCTCCGGCCCATCGCACGGTTGCAGCGGCGGTGATGCTATCCACCGACGGTGCAGGTGGATGTTCTTCTGGTTCGTCGTCGGCATTGGGGATGGGATCGCTTCCTGCGCTTCGGAAGCTCGGACGGCTGGGGAACTGTGGCAGTTTCAGAGGGAAAGCGGCGGCACCTTTTGCAGGCGGTGTAGCGGCAACCAGTTTGACATTCGGTGGGGAGCGGAGATCCGGAGCTTCTGCGCCTCGCCGTTGAGCGATGGATGCGGTCGGTGGGCCCGACGGAGGGCGGATTGCGGGCGAGACGAGAGGAAAGACGGGACCACCTTGCGGCGGAGGGAAAGACGAAGTCGCAGTCGACGCCCGCCGTAACGACGAGCTTGAATTTGACGAAGGTGGTCGAGTTGCCGGTGGGGCAGGGGACTTTTGCGGCGGGTGGGGAATCTTGAAAGGGTCCCAAAGACCGTCCGCATACGCGCGCATGAAGGTCTGCCAGTCACGCGGCTCAAAGTCGATCGGATGCGTTGGGGAGTTCGTATTGACCGTGGCGGGGATTGCCCAGTCGGGGCCAGGTTGACGCGCCGAGACGGGGTCTGGGCGGATCGGTGGTGAGGTGACACCTAGCTGGCTGGACGAAGACGAACCCGAAGGGACTAATGAAACAAAAACCCAAAAAAAAAAAAAAGTTCATCGTTGAGAACACGCTGCATCGCAACGATGCCGAACAGAAAAAAAAGAAGAAAAAAAATCTCACCGGCAACGCCATCGATGACTGTCTCCTCGAGCTCTCTTCTCAAGTCCGGGATGGCCCCAAAGCGGGATTGAGCGCGAGTCGAACGCCGCGTTACAGGGTCCAACATCTCCCCAACAATGGGAGGTTCACCGTTCGCGCTGGCACCTCCTGCGGTGCTTGGCCGGGACGAATGATCATCGTCGTTTGTTGCGGGTAAATCTACACTGCGTAAAGTGCTGGGTGAGTGTGCTGGCAAGAGGACCTCTCTCGAGCTCCCTTCTCCTGTGGGAGCGGTGGCTGGGCGCGGTGATCTACGTGCAAGCTTCTTTTTTGGCAGGGGAAGAGATCCGCTGGCCGGTGAGGACGACGACGTCGAGACGGAAAGGGCCGAGTTGGGTTTTCTTGAAGAAGAGGAAGAAGGGTCGGAGTTGGCGGCCTCTGCGGACTCCGGCGTCGGTGGAGTGGGCACGCTGCTCGGCGTGAGCGTGACTGAAGATCCGTCGCTGCTGTGAGACTCCAGCTGAGGACGACCGGTCATGGAAGGTCGTAGAGGAGAGCGGGGACGGGATGGAGGATGGGTTTGTTGATCCGGCGGTGGCCGCAACGAACGGTCCATAAGTTTGCTTGTAATGGCACCCGTCGTGAGATGTTGCCGCGATGAAACAAGGGGAGTTGGGCTGAGAGAAGCGAAGGGGAAGGGGAGAGGGGGGAAGGGGCAGATGGGAGGTGGAGCAATTTGGCTTGGGATGAGAGATGACGTCCGGCACCTTTGGGCTATCCCGTTGGACGCCCCAAACAACGATCGCAATTCAACCAACCGCCCAAGCCCGGATCGAAAACATTGCAGGGAAATAATTACATACATAAATCTCAATTTAGAGGCGCGCGAATCTTTTGTCTTGGCCAAGTCAAGTCGATTGATGAGAGACTGCAGGGGTGCGTGGGGGCAGGATGGCTCGACGAACAGCACCCTCCTTTGCGGCAGAGGGCGGCAAGGAGCCAGGGACACCGGGGCCTGAGCACTCGGAGCCGATAGAAAGCTCTCGTAGAAATCTTCTGTGGTTGTGCTTAGAGACGGAGGAACGCCTTAATTCCGAGCCATTCCATAATTAGAGTTCCGTTCTGGGGAATGTCCATCCTATGGTACTCCGACCTGACCACGATTGCCACGTCTTTTCTTCTGCTGTCGATCTGATAAATTCATCCTCGACAACAAATCACCGTAAATAAATGAAAATATTCCAAGTACTGCCGGAGTGGAGGTCAAGGCTCTCCTGTCTCGATCGTCGGCTCATGCAGACAGTCCACCTGCGAGAGACCCCACCTCGGCCTCTGCCACATCCAGCCTCATGTCCGTGTCCAGCGCGTCCTCCGGTTCCTCCACCTCCACCAAGTTCCCATCAGGAGTCTCCTCTTCGTGTCCAGGGCTACCCTTCGTATCCATAATAGCCGGATCCTCGGCGCTCTTCGCACTACTTCGGGCCTTGGCTGCACTCGCTCGTGCCTGTTCAATCAGTGTCCTGAACTGCGGCCCGTGCTTCATCTGCATGTACATATATAAAAAAAAAGTACCATCCCAAAGGCCATCGGCGGTGAACACTCTGATCTCCAGTCTACCCCAGCAAGATAAGAGCATCCAAAACGTACCTCGTACTCGATTGCAATCGGCCCACTGTCCTTGGAGCCGCCGCTACCAGTCCTCTCAATCGCTTTAGCGCGCTCCTTCTCGTCCTTCTCCCGCTCCTTCTCCCATGCAAGCAGATCACTCCGAAGAGCCTTCAAGCTCTTCCGATTCTCGGGAGCTTGGTCCTGGAAATTCGAATTGTACAAGATGACCCATCGCTCGTGCCGCGCTTGCATCTTTGCCCGATTGCCGGTAGTCGACAGATCGAACCGTGCCAAGCGTTCCCGGAGCTGCTTATCCTTCAACGTGTCGTACGCCTCCTTCGGCAGGCGTTCTGGTAACGGCGAGGCTTGGCGAGCAGTCGAGTTGGGGTGACCATTGGACTTGGATGAAGACACGTTCTTTTTCGAAGACGACCTATACCGCCGGGCGGACAAGTCGTCCGAATGTCCATCAGTAAGGTGGGATCGCCAGTAAACGCGGGTGCCCTTCACGGGCAGCCCGTCCAGAAGGATCTCACCCCGCTCCTGCTCCGCTGAAGATATTCTGCCACGCTCGTTTCCCTTCTTCTCCAGCGACTTTCCGCTTTATAGGTGGAGTCGGTATCAAGGTGCAGTTCGAATCCAGGTGTTGGTTGATAACCGCAAAGTCCACCAACTCGTCGCATTGAGGGCATTGGATTAGACCAACTTAACAATCGTTAGATGGATCGCCAGCGCGTCCTCGGTGGTTCCAGCTCACCTTGTCCGGTTTCGACTCGATCCATCGACTTCCCATTTCTCGCTAAGGCCTGATTTGAACCTCCTGGTGTATTCGCAGACGAGGATGACGCCGAAGGTTTTGCCTTTCCTTTTCTCTTGGATGGCGAAGCGCGTTCCCAAGCTAGAGGCGAAGGCAGCTCTTCAATCTCCTCAAGGTCGGAACTTGATGAGGATACGGCGATCTTGCGCTTCTTCCTTGGAGATTCGGACGCGAGGCGCTCCATCAGCCGTTCTTGCTGACGTTGTTGATATTGTTGTACCAGTAGCTGGTCTTTTACGAGAGCTAGAATGTCATTCCTAAATCATTGGTGATAAGATAAAGCGCGTTGGGAATAGCGTCAGAGACCGTATTGGATACAACGCCAAGAATAATACGAAAGCGCGAGACATACGGACCGAGCCTTTCCATACGCCATCACCACTCCTTCTAGAGCGGTATTCTTTACAATATGATCTCCACGGGCTTTAACACGACATTGTGGGCACTCTTCTTGTAAATTCAAGCTCTCCCGGACGCACTGTAGTATCGAAAGTTCCCCGTCAAGAGGCGGACAGTCAGCAACCTCGCGTCGCGTCGCCGGTTGTCCGGAGCGTATTCGAACCTGGCTACAAAACGAGTGTCCGCATCCTGTCAACATCACAGGAGCTTTGACGAGGTCCTTGCATATCGGACAACGGAGCGCTTCGTCCAAGTTGCGCAACGAATCGTGTGTGGACGGAAAGTCCGTGGGGTCCGTCACTTCATCCATTCCAGCGAACATCTCTATAGCTCTTGCTGCTTAGCGCTGAGGGCGATACGCGTGGTGCTAGACTGACAGATATACTTGCAGGTATTACAAATGAGTGTCGATGAGCGCGCCGGAGAGTTGTGAGGCCAGAAACGAGTGTCGGTCCCGAACGCGACTTTGGGCAAAGCAAGGGATGTGACGAAAAGCAACGGCGATTGCTTATGTAACGTTCCCAGCACCTCCGGAGATCTCCAACCTCCTCGAAAACCCCGGAACCATGAGCGCTTCAACGATCCTCAACCTCGTACATTTCAACGACGGTGTGTGACAAATATGATCTCCATTAATCCTCTACTCGACGACTAGCGGGACTTATCTTTTAATAACACACTTCACTGCCCACACTTTCCACTCTAAAGTCTACCGCGTCACCCCTCAAAAGGTTCCAGGGACATCAGGAAAAATCGACGTCACCCAGTTCGCGGAGCTGTTAGATTCCATTCGAAACTCGTGGCCCAAAACATCGACGACCCAAGATGCCCAGACCGTTGAGGACGGACTCGTTTTGTTTTCTGGCGATGTGTTCAGTCCTTCTATCGAAAGCTCCGTGACGAGAGGCAGTCATATGGTTATTCCCAGCTAAATGTTCTCTTATCTTGCGCGGCGCTGACTTTTATCTTTGGGATTTTGCTCGTAGGTCCCAGTGATGAACGAGCTAAGACCGGATGTCTCTTTAACTGGTTGGTTCCTTCAGTCATCAGCCCCTAACATGCGTCGGATTACTGACGGTCCCCGCGCTCTCCGATCTACAGGAAATCACGACTTTGACGTGCGTAGAATGCTCATCAACCCCCTTAATCTCGACCTCTTTACTGACTTTACCTCGCCACAGTTCGGAGTTCGTAACGCCATTACGTCCGCGCGGAACCAAACGAGCGTCTAATTTTCCATCACTCTCCAATCACAGTACCACCATTTGTACAAGCTCATCGAGGACTGTAAATTCCCTTGGATACTCAGTAACATCAAAGACACCGAGACTGGTGGACCACCTCAAGGGCTATCGCGATTTCAAGTGTTTGAAAGGGCAGGGATCCGGATTGGCGTGATTGGGTTGGTGGAAAAGTGAGCCCTCCGATTGAAACTTTCTGCGCCCGTGCAGCGAACCAACATATCGATCTTGAGAGAATGGATTGCCACGGTCAACTCTTGGCCGCCGAATTTTCAATATCAGCCCATGAACGAAGTGGGCGTCGAGCTGTCCAAATTGCTTCGCGATCCTGAAGGGGAGCACAAGTGCGACTTGATCCTAGCATTAACCCATGCAAGGTCCGTGACGTTCTGCGGGCCATGCACCATGACACTCACGCTAATTATCATCCCTTTCCTTAATAAGAATACCAAATGTACGTTTTGCCTCCCTGCATCACCCAAATACGATTCGCATTTACCCAGTCGCTCCACGATTTAGGACATCACTTTAGCGAAGCAGCTTGGAGCGGTTCCTTCGTCCGACCAAAGGTGCCACAAACACGGCGTCGATATAATTTTTGGCGGCCACGATCATATGTACTACATCGGCAAAGGAATCTCGGAATGGGAAGGGTACAACTTTGACGAACCTCAGTTGGGGGCTGAGGCTGACGATGGCCTCCTGTGAGCGCGAGCTGTAAGACATCCAACAGGGTATGACCCTAACCGCGGCTCGACTCATCTAGGATCGTCAAGTCGGGTACGGATTTTCGAGACCTAAGTTCGATGACGGTGGAGCTCGTGGATGCTCCAGAAGGATCCGCCCGAAGGAAACTGGTCAAGTCCGTCAAGGGTGAGATCTCACTGCTTTCATCGCGTCGCAGAGCAACCGACTGATTTGGGCCGAACCCCCCTGTAGGGAAGCATCATATCATCAGCCCCGAAATGCCGTCATCCGAGAGCCTGAAGGAAATCCTCTCAACACTGTTAAAGGACGTCGGTTCCGCTCTCAAAGCCCCAGTTTGTAGAACGTTGACGGAGTTGAATTGCAAGTCAGGCCATATGTGCGTTGGTTTTATTTTCTCGGGAATCTCCATCCGTGGACGCTGGCTTACCGTTAAACGTTTCACTACCACGCCTACCTGCAGCCGAACGGAAGAGGTGAACTTGTGGTCCCTAACATACTCATAGGATAGCATTGCTCACATATAATTTTCTTCCATAGAGCGCATCAGGCAACTGGTTCGCCGATGTGCTCAGGCACACATACGACGACGCGCTTTGTATGAAGGGCAGCGGAGGAGCAGATGGTGTGCTTATATGTGGTGGAACAATTCGAGGAGACAGCGTGTATGGACCCGGTAATCGATCCTATGCACTTTTTGCCGCAATCTGCCCATGGCTGACCTCGCCGAGTCCACTCAAGGTGTGGTTACGCTTGGGGACATTATGGAGATCCTGCCATTTGAGGACCCTATCGTTGTGATCGCCGTGGATGGCGCGACGTTGTACACCGCCTTGGAGAGCGCCTTGAGCACTTGGCCCGCTCAGGAAGGGTGAGTCGGAGGCTTTAGTTCTGGTGCACCGGACTGACCAGGAAACTGGCGAAACAACAGGCGGTTCCCGATCGTCGCAGGTTTCCGCGTAGAATGGGACTCTCGTCGGCCTCCACATCAGCGGATCATTGGTATCTGGGAGGAGCGCATAGAGAACGAGAGTGGCGCTGAAAGCGATTCGGACGACGCGGCTAGTATCCACAGCGAGCACAGCAGCGGAACTTCGACACCTGTTCAGAAACACAAAGCGTGTAAAGGGGACCCGGTTTCCCGAGAACCAGGCGGAAAGCTTTACAAAGTAGTAACAAGAGACTATATGGCAACCGGACACGACGGTTACGAGGTGCTCAAAGACTGCAAATACGTTAGCGGAATCGACGATGAGCATGGTCAGATCATGAGTGCTATTGTCCGCAAGTACTTACTTGGTACGCCGAGAAACCGCTGCCAATGGTCATTAGTGGGCACCAAACGTTTGCTTTGCCAGGTTCCCAATACGTTAATAGGCTCAAAGCCCTCGCAGCGATACGCAAGGCCGAGGCAGCGAACGCATCACGTCCATCAGATGGGAAGCCACCGCTGTCACAGCACGCTAGTGATCGTGCAAAGGCTCGATGGAAAGATGCCGGTCGCCGTGTTATAGCACGCGTTAGTCGGAGGCACAATAAAACGAACATCAGCAACGCACTCAAAACCACCGATACGGCTGAGATGTCCTCAGTCGATTGCTTCGATGGTGCCAGAGCCCGAAAGGGAGGAGGAGGGGGTGATGGCGATGATGTCCGAGACACCGCCGAAACCAAGGGTGATCTTGTGGTAGTGGCTCCAGTTGTTGATGGACGATTGAAGAATTTCGGTGTGGAAGAGAAGTAGATTGCTTTGGAAACTCTAAGATGTGCAAGTGATGTAGCGTACAAGTGAAAATTGCAATGGGGATATTAACAATGTGATTGAAATGAACCAGTGGAATGTGTAAGGGGCGGTGTCAAGACTTATCACTTCTTGACCAACAAGCCATGAGGCTTGTCCTTGCGTGGACCAGAACTTAGTCTTGACGATCCCTGAAGGAAAGGATCAGACTTTCGTAGGGAGTTCATGAGGAGGGTCGACGCAAGCGCCGATTTCGTGGTGTGCGAAGACGGTTTGGAATTGGCGATCCTCGATGGCATTCGGAGTGATGAAGACGATTTTGGGGGTGACGAAGGGCCAGGCGCTAGTCTCGATGCTCTCGAGATTGGGGTCATTCCAACGTCGAGCTCCAACGCTCGACGTTTGGCAGTAGTTTCCCGATCGAATTCCTTTTTGCCAGCTTCCCAAGCTTCCTTCGCCTCTGTGCGGACCTCTTCGTCTGGAACAAGCTGGAGGTCCTTGTCCAGTGCCCATTTCGTCTTGAAGTCGTCATCTTCCTCCCGTTTCCTTTTTTCGGCTTTCTTTTCCTCGCGAAACTTCTTCCGCACCTTCACCGATAAAGCATAGGGGTCGGCGTTATAATGTTCCGACAAGCCTTGCAAAGCCTCTATTCGTGGTTTGGCCACCGTTTCGACTGTTTGTTTTTGTATCGTTGTCTTTTCGAGCGCCGCCAGGGGGTCGTCGGGCGGCTTGTCCGGATCGGTTTCTAAAACGGGACACGTGGCCCCAAAAGGCAAGAGCGCAAGGTTAGCATGCGCGCGCCGAGTGATACACATGGGAAGCCGAATCGGATTCGCACCGTGTGCCGCAAATCCCCCATTTTCTTCGGGGTCCCAATCCTGTTCCTGCTTTCGGGCTCCTGAAGTTACGACATAGCGCGTGTTCTGGGGTGTGAAGAAAACCCGTCAAACCCATTCTGGTAAGCAGCTGCTCGCGCAAAGGGGCGAGTCACACGGGAGGAACACGCACCTTCGGGTCGGTCTGAATTTCGAACCAGCCGTCGCATAAATGACACTTGCACCGAAAGGAGTAGATCGGGGTGGAATAGTAGTTGCCGACTTTCTTCTTTTCGGCGTTATAACGCACACCCATCCCAATGTGATTGTTGCATGTTCCGCTGTGGACAGTGGAACAAAGAACAGGCGCCAGGCGCGAGGTTGAGTGGCGGGCGTCTCATCGGCTAATGGGATGTGGTGTCATGAGGCTTACCACCAGATGTTGAACGGGAGCTCAAAGCGGGTAATCAGGATACCCTGGTCCCGCTTGCGCTCTCTGTCCCCAAGCGCTTTCTTTCCATGATAGTCGTTGAGAGTGTGGTGCTTCTTTGGATCATAGTCTGGGGGAATCCACCGGTTGAATCCCTGCATGGTGAGCAAGTTAAACAATTGTGGGAGGAGTGGACGAGGTGGTGGTTCTCTTCCCCTACAAGCGTTCCGAGTCCCGAAGCTGACTAAGCATCAATGTTTGTCTTTTCTACCTCTCACAGCAGGCTTGCTGCCTCAGTTGCCTACCACCACCAGCGGCTCCTCTCTGTGACGCCCCCTTTCCCATCACGCACGCTCTACGCTCCGTTCCTCTCCACAATTTTTGAACGACATGGAATCCGATTCGGAAAGCGAACTGCTATGGAAGCGGTTCGAGCAGCTCAAGGCGCCCCTACAGGCCCCAGGAGACGCTGCCGTCAAACCCCAGGTTTGTGAGTAAGCTTGTCTAACGCAAAAGGTTGCGTTGGGCACGAAGTACTGAAAAAGGCATTTTGCAGCCCCGACGACCGCCCGATTCGATCGAGCTGCTCTAGACGCCGACCTTAGAAAGCGACTACAAGAGCTCGGTAGTGAATCCGGGACTGAGGTCGACGACGAAGAGGTGTGTACAAAGGCGCTGCTCGGCCCTCAGTAATCCTCACACCGTCCTAACTGTGGCCCTGTTTGATTGCCCTGTCCATCCTCTTGACCCTATACTCAGTTGGAGAAGATGCTCCAATCAGAGGACGAATACCTCGAGGAAATCTTCCCAACGTCACGCCTTGCGGAGGTCCGCCACATCGTTACTCAGCTGCAGGGAAGCCGTCCGAGCTCTAGACAATCTTCACAAGCACCGATGCGCCGTGATTCAAATAAGACAATTAGCGCGTCCAATATGGCACAACAATACTCAGCTGACAGTGATGCGGACGACGAAAGCGCGGCGGACGAGCTGGTCAGGAGAGTGAGGGACCAACTTGCCTTAGAGGGACACTCGCGAAGCAATAGCTCCAACTCATCGCGTGCCGCCTCCGTCGAAGCGGCCGAGTATGACCGCGATGGCGAAGACGACGAGGACGATGATGACACCAATAGTTCCACGTCTCTAAAGGGTGGAGAAACCGGCCAACGTACACCCCCATCAAAACCTCGATCCCTCCTCTCAAGTGCCAAGATTGAAATGAACCGTTACCAATCGCTGTTACAGAATTTGGAAACTCCGCGTAGTCTACCTGCGGAGACCCCAACTTCCGAGGGAGAACCATTACCTGCAGTGTTTGCGAAACTACAGAGTATAAGTCCAAATACGGCAAAGATTGGGGTTAATAGGGGCAAGGAAGATGTCCACGATGGACCATCAACCGATAGTAAATCGGATCCGTCGGATCTTGGACCAGCTCCGGCACTAGACATCGAAGGATGGAGAGCAGCCAAGGATAACAAGCCGGAGGAATGGTGTTGTGAGCCATATTTGCTCCTTAGGGCGCGTCGCGACTCCGAAGCTGAATCGTAATCTTTTTAGGCATATGTAACGCCGACGCCGAGGTCTCTTGCCCCGGCTGCGACAAGGATCTATATTGTAAGAAGTGCTACGCTGAAGGTCACCCAAGTGATGCTGCAGATGCTGGAGAGCACAAACCTGTGGACTATACCCCTTCGACGCCATCATTACCTTGAACAAGGCATTCGTTTGAATTTTTCTGGTCGTCTAAGAACAATTACTCTCGATTTCGATGCTTATAATGTAACCTCGTCTTCTCCCCATGCATGATGTTTGTTTTTCGATCATAAATGTATTCCTTACGATGAACTATAAACTATAAATTCGTGTGGGATAATAGAAACGCCACAGCGTCTGCTTTGCCCCGGTTATTTTCAGGTGCCGACCCCCTTTTCATCCGAAGACCCCTCACGTGAAATTGCGAACCAAACTGAACGCGCAAAGTACTTGAACTCCACTCCTGTACCAGAACCATCACCGCTAGCACTCTCTCTTCTCTTGTACAACCTCAACCATGTCTGATCTCAAAGACCAGGACTTCCCTGTAAGCGTCAAAGGCTCTTTGCCACGATCAAGAGCGCTTACAGCCCGTTTATTGCAGTCTTCCGACGTCATCGCTAACCTCGGCGCTGCCTTTGACGCTCTCTCCGAAAAGGAGAAGAAGAGTGAAGTCAACAAGGTGAATGCTGCCGTCCCTACTGCGCGCGGCCAATGATTGACGACGCGCTGGTTCTTGGGATAGTCCAAGGCGATATTCGAGCTTTTGATTAAGAATAAGGATGGAAAGGAGCAATCATGGGTCATCGACCTCAAGAAAGAAGGCAAGGTCGTCAAAGTGCGTTGCTCATTATCTTTCTGTCGCTTCGTCGGTTGACGTGGCATCTCGTTTATTCCTGCAGGGAAAGCCGCAAGGTGTCAAGCCCGACGTTACCCTCATCATGGACGGTGAGTCCCTCTCGGCGTCCGGCTCCTCCGAACGCAGCTCCTAATGAAACCATTCCCAAATCCGACCCTGGCTTTCAGACGGTGAGTAGAACGGGGTGAAACGATCGCCGCCGAACGCGAACCTGATATTTCCTCCTACAGAAACTTTCACCGATTTGGCCTCAGGGAAGATTGGCGGGCAGAAGGCATACATGACCGGAAAACTGAAGACTCGGGGTAACATGATGTAAATTCAGTCTTTATATCTTGCATGGGCTCTGGTTCGGTTGCTTACTCATGATAACTTGTGTTGCAGGTTGGCCACCAAGCTCGAAGGTGTTCTCAAGGTGAGGATCCACCATGCTTCCGACAGTGTTGCAACATCTCACCCTTACTGCGCGAACAGCTTGGTCAACCAAAACAGCAGAAGGCCAGACTGTAAGCGGGTCGGACTGTTCGCCTTGGATACTATTGTCTCCTCGTATTTTATTCATGGCAATCTGTCGTTTCTAATATAAGAGTGGTATCGCAACGAAGAAACACGATGAGAAATGATAAAATGCAAAGGTAAAGGAGAGGTGAGAGATATGGAAAATAATAAAAAGCGAAGGAATAATGGCGGACGCCGAGCTTTAGAAGAAACTGAAAAGGCCTTGCTGGCGTCGCGTAGTAGGCTGGGTGTCCTTGCGCAGATTCACGAGGCCTTGCAACTGCTTCATGACATCTTCTAGCTTCTCCTTCCGCTCTTGTAAGTCGAGATGGCGGCGGATGCCTGGATTTTCTCGAGCAAAGCGAGTGATCTCAGCCCGGTCAAGGTCATACATCAGCCTGGAGTCGATTTCCCTCGGGAACTACGTGGCAAGGTGTCTGAGTAAGAGACGAGCGAAATCAATCGAGAAACGAGAACGTACCTGGTAGAAGAATTGATCAAGGAGCTCGATGTTGATGAACATGGCTGATGTGTAGGCGAGCTTCTCTGCCACAACGTTCAGGAAAACCTCAGGACAGAATGCGTCATTTTCAGGCCCGGCGCGGCATCGTTTCGACCTCAATGCTGCGAGGCGAAGTTTAAGTATCGCCAAGCGGTCAATATAAGCGGCTGCTCTTCGAGCTAATCGTAGGGAATGAGTTAGTAACAAGGGCGGAGTCGTAGGGAGAAGCACCTTACCATCAGCCACGTGCGCGGGGTTGTACCGATAATTATCGACAATGGATGGAGTTGAGGCCTCCGGTGGTGCCTCGGCCTCCTTCTCGTCCTCTTTGGGAGTGGTACTCAGCGCCAACCTCTTGGCAGCTCTGCTCCTTTCTTCTTCCTCCAGTTTGGTCACGTAGCCCAACAGGGTACTCAACTTCCGGTTTCCTCCGACCCTCTTTTTGATGGCGGCTAGCTGATCCTGGCAAGACGTCAACTCCTTCTCGTAAAGTGCAACTGCCCTTTCCCGTCCAGCCTCCCACTCGCGCTCGTCCATCTCAACCTCACTCTTAATCTTGTAGGGCTTAATGCAGTTTTCCACTTGGTCTGAGGTAACGCCCAACCGTTCGCGGAGAATCGCATGCGAGAATTGAACAATGCGGTCTGCCGCCTCTGGGTGGAAGCTATACGGCTCTCCAGAAGCGATGGAATCAATCAGGTTCCGTAAACCATCCGCAACAAGGTTCGTGCTGTCTCTTCCAACGCCAGACTTGGTGAGGAGTGAAGAAGCTGCCTCGAGCTTGTATTGCCAGTACGGCTCCAAATTCTCCGCTCGGACTTTAGCATCGCCTGCAAGGGATGACAGCTCAGCTGTCCGCTTGTCTCCCCAATACAGTTGCTCGAGGACGTCCATAACCTTTTCGTCCAGCATGGCTTTGAGCTTCGCCCGGATTTGGGGTTTACGGAATGCTGCAGTGTAGTCTTTGAACCTCGCCTTCAAAGCGTCAACCGTTTCTGCCACATACGACTCGGCAGTGATGCGCCTGTCGTTGTACTGAACTTTGAATTGGTATGACGCTTCCTCCAATTCAAGCTGCACGGCGTTCGTGATACCATGGAGAGCCGAAGACATTCTGGCCTCCAAGACTTCCATGAGTCGGCGTCGGAGAGTGCCCGTGCCTACCATGACCGACTTAGAGCCGAATTGGTCCTTGTGAGAGTTGAAATAGCTGTCCTCCTTTCGCGCGACGGCGGTTGACAGGTTTTCGTCATCACGCCGGCCCGCTTTCCTGGCTTCGCCGGGCGTATGCTTGGCAACGACCCCAACGTAACCGAGGTGTAAAGGATATCGGTTGCCTTCCAGAATCGAGGCTCCAGTCTCTGGTGGGACAAGGTCCATCTTTGTGACCACCCCGATTGTTCGCATACCAAGAGGGTCCACCTTCTTGCTAGCGCGCAATGCCGGACTATTAGCTAAATCGACGTCGGCTGCACAGACTGCGAGGATGATGTTGGGTTCCCGGATGTAACGGTCGCAGAGGCCCGCAATCTTCTCCTTCAGCTGTTCGGGTTGGTCCATCGAGCTAATCTGGATGTAACCCGGAAGGTCGATGAGGGTAAGGTCAGGCACGTGGGGGCTATAGATTCGGAGGTCGATTGGGTCGTCGGAAACGCATTCCGACTCGGGAACTGCCTTGTTGAGATCCGTCAATGTTTTCTGAATCTGCTTGAAGTCTGTCATCTTCCCAAGTCCAAGGGCTGGGAATACGCCGTATTCTGCAGCCGCATCGGGGGTATGGATGAGAGTAAGCTCGATGGGACGCCTTGTCACCATGTTGTTCCCCCTGTTAAAAGTTCGTTAAAACCTATCCATCTCAACTACCAACAGATGCGCACTTACTTCGGAAGGAACTCGTGGCCAACGATGGCTTCCAAGACAGAGCTCTTCCCAGAGCTTTGGCTCCCAATGACGACAATGCTCGGCAACGTCAAGCTTTCGCTCTGCCCGATGCTTAGTAAGATGGTCCTAATCCCAATGAGCTTCTTCGTTAAGTTCATGAGCTCAGACGGCCTTTCGGCGTTCTTCGAGTCGGTCTTGCTATCCTCTCCCTTGCTATCCATGGGTGAAGATTGTGTAGCAGCAATTAATGCGGCAAGAGCTCCGGGTCCCCCATTTCCTCCATCCGGCTGGCCGTTGTCTTGACCTTCGTCCTGCTTATGCTCCTTTTCGGACGACTCTCCGTCTTTGAAGGTGAAGGAGTTCAGCAGATTGGAAAGGAATTCGGGGGTTTCAAATGTTGGCAGCTCCACAGCCGCGACCCGCGCTCTGACGGACGAGAACTGTTCGCCTGCAGCATCGAGGAAGTCCGCAGCTCCATCTTGAATTTCACCGATCCACGCTGTAGACTTAGTCCTGAGTTCTGTGGCACAACAAGGCCTCCGTTAGCTGACGAAAAGGCAATGTCTCTTGGGGCTCACCTTCAAACTTGTAATTAGCGTATCCAAATGCTCCGGCCCCTACTGTTGCACCTGCTATCGGTACTCTGAATGCTCTTGCTACGAATCTTGGTAATGCAGAATAAGATAATGCTCGGACGTGGGCCTGCCGAAGCGACTTGACAACCGGTGTTGGTACTTTCCGCCTGACCGCCGTCGGCGAAGATGTTATTAGACTGCTGGCATGCCTGCCGCGAGATAAGATCGACGGTGATGGCCTTCGTGCAGTAGCTGCCTTGCGTCTTACGATTGCAAGCATATGCGGGTGGTGGTCAACATCCAAATATTACTGAGGTAGTTCATTCCCGCGGTTCCGCTCCCTTGATTGCCGAGTGACGCGCATGCCTCTCTTGCCGCACGACGCCCCGCCGCCGTCAAACTGGCCCGCAGACATCATTCATCTCAATAAACAGCGGTATGATCCCAAACTTCCACCAAATGTCCGAAAAAGGATCCAGTCTTCCGGATCCGTGAAGCCCCTACAGAAAAGCCGGCTGGTAAAGATTCAAGTCATTACGGACCCCAGCCATCCAGCGAGAGGCCAACGCGGCTTGTTTGCGAGCCAAAAGATACCTCCATCTACCCATATACTGGATTATCTTGGAGAAGTCCATTCAGACGAACGCGTCGAGTCAGATTACGATCTTTCTTTACTCCAACTGCCCAGCCCGCTGCTGGAAAACGATGCGGAAACATTCATCAGCATTGGTGTCGATGCAATGCGCATGGGGAACGAAGCGCGCTTTATCAATGATTATCGTGGAACAGGAGTGGCTAAACCAAATGTGGATTTCAGGGAGAGGGAAGTTGATGGAGAGCTAAGGATGAGTGTTTGGAGTTGCGCCCATGGTCTTCGAAAGGGGGAGGAGCTTTTGGTGTCGTACGGGAAATCGTGGTGGAAGGCTCGAAATCAGCCTGAGGAGTCCGAAGACGATGGAATACCGTAGACAGCGGGTCCATACTTTGGTTGGCTGATCCACAACATATTCGATTATACTAGACTATGTATTCAATCTCTGAAACTCAAAGAGAGGATGAAACTAGACACAGTGTCAGCGAAAGGCTTCGACAACACGTAGATTGCGCAGAACCTACCCCTTGTCTGCAACAAGCCCTCGATCTCTTAGTATTATCGTATACTGAAATTCAATTATCAGACTATCCGACATCCTGTTCGCGAGTGAAGGGGTATCACTCTACCTTCAGAACCCAAAGTAAGTCGATTGCTGGTTCTCCTTTTGCTCGCAACTCAGCAAATGATGCTGGAAGCGGTAGGCGTTCCGCAAATTCCTTTAATAGGGTTTCTATTCCCTCGTATGGCACTTGAGAAACGTGCGTTTGTCAATAATGCGATAAGCCTCTGTCACCGGCTCAACCGACCTCGGTTATCCGCATGACTTTGCAGTTCCACGCCCCCCTCCTTAGCCAGAGTTACGAGTTCCTCAGGTAAGTCACGTTCAAAGTTCAGTTGGTTCACTTTAGGTCGCCGAGGCGATCCATCTTTCGGTATATTGTTCAGCAGCATCTGAAGGTGGAAGGGTGAAAAGTCAGAGACGCCCAAGGTTTTGAGTGCTGTATTCTCCGACATATGCTGGATTAACAACGGTTTGATTAGTCTAGGAGTGCAGTGATGAAACATATAATGAATCTTTTATCTTACCTCCCAAACACCGGACTTGAAGAGGAAATCAACTTCCTCCTGTCCCTTGGCGCAGACCTCATCACCTCCCGCCCACCGAACGCCATCAAACCCAATCAAAAATCTATCGATCTCCTTGAATCCTGTGGCTTGCTCTAAGCACTTCAATGCCTCGTCAACCTGAGCCTTCCTGTCAACCAGGTCATGGGGGCCATAAAACCGGAGCTTGACGCTGATCTCCGGGGTGTCCTTCGGTCCCAACTGTGGATAGGTGAGTTCGGACGGTCGAGGTATCACGAGTGTCCGAAGTTTTCCATCCGAAGGTGGTGACGATGTTTGCAACTCCTTGAGCTCGATCGGCTTCGTTGCACTACTCGGAGTATCGAGTAGAACCCACGAGCAAGCATCCGCGCATCCGTTGGTGCAAGGATCAAGGGCTCGGTGTAAGGCTAGGTGAACTGAGTGCAGCACTTCGTTTGGGTTGACCTGGCGAAGGGCGGGATTCCATGAAATCGGGTTTCGCGTAGTGTGCTGGGTGAATATAAGAGCTTTGGACGGAGGCCGAGGCTGATCCACTGAATTGGTGGACGATTCATCATATGCTGAACCCATTTCCGTGACGATCCCTTTCGCTTCTGAAGGGTGTCAAATGGCGTGGTAATAGCGTGAGACGTCGAGAGTGGAATTCCCTAAGATGCGTGATGGTGGAGGTGGATGACGCGATTACAGAGATGCGCCTGGCGAGGATCGTCCTGAATCAGGATCGTCGGGAGTATTATATA
>WSUI01000009.1:68720-96297 GCA_019633595.1 Tulasnella sp. UAMH 9824
ACTAAACGAGGGTCTTGCTTGAAATTGTATCTGTGCAGTCACGGTTGCTAAATCTCAAAGACCTGAAGCCCTTAGATGCTACATGCTTACACTTCTTCTGTATACGTCCATCGTTCGGGAATCATGCTCACAGTGGGGTGGGTCGGTTCTATGTTATTCAAAAACGTCTGTGGTTGGGCAGACAAATGTTAGGATCGTCCGTTGACATTTCAGAGACGGAGCAACTTGCCGCTTCGCTGAGGGTCGGATGGTCCCAGAAATACGCCCCGATCTCCCTCTGGTAAAACGTGGCATCATGCAAACAATCCGATGCCGAATGTATGCCCACAAAGTTTCCTCCGCTGTTCAGGTAATTTTGGAAGGCTGCTTGCTGCTCTTGGTTTATGATGTCGTTGGGGGATACGTCAGTGACCATTAAGAAGAGGATCGCATCGTAGTTGGCAAGATTTGCATCAGTGAACGCGGTCGAGTCTTCCGTTGGATCGAATTCTATATTATGAGAGGGACCAGCAGCTGTGAGGGCGTTGATGGCATCAGGAATGGAGTCTTGAGGCCGGAATAGAAAGACGAGTGTATTCAAAAGCGGAAATCAGCCTTTGAAGGCGGGATCATCCCTTTATCTTACCATGGCGATATCCGTTTGTGGCCGAGAAGATGAGGACTTTAGCGGGCTGTGCAGCAACCATGGTTATTAAGCTGAATACGAGCGCAGGACTGATGAGCTTCATCCTCAGCTGGCGGGTGAGCGAACGGTGAGGGTCGAGCACACCCACTGAATGCGCAGCGATCCCCCCTGGCAACTGGACTGGGTGATGTCACTCAATGCTTGGCTCCAAGCAAGACAAGGAGTTACGATACCCGCCCGTTAAGTCACCGAAGTCGGCTTGATAAGCCGGCGGGCCAAACTCTCCGTTTCTCACGGCTTGATCCAAAAGTGCACTGTTATTGAGTAGAACCCCTTGAAGGTAGAATCCTCGACCCAGCATTGCAACATGCCTTCTGCATCCGAAGAAAAACCTTCAGCGTCCGTGCCAAAGCTTCCACCAGGCACTGTCCTTGGACCCGACGGCAAACCGTGCAAAATATGCAACGTCAGTTCGTTCAAGGCAGCGGCGCGAGCTCAAACCAAAAAAGGCCCGTCTTCTTCTGGACTGCCCGCTCCGTCATCAGGATCGTCGTACTCGTCGACAGCTGCGGCCTCAGTTGCCGCAGTTGGCGGGACCATCGCAGCAACTGCACCGTCGACGCGGTCAGCCGACTGTCCTCCAGACGTTGAAGATCTCGGCCGAGCGACTTGGACATTCTTGCACACAACGGCCGCATATTACCCAGAGAACCCAACAACTACTCAGCGCTCTCACATGTTAAACCTCCTCAAGTCCTTGCCCAATCTTTACCCCTGCGGGTGGTGTGCGTCGCACTTGAAAGAGAACATGGCTATCCACCCTCCAGACAAAGTGGTCGACAACCGTTTATCTCTCAGCAAATGGTTGTGCGACAGACACAACGACGTGAACGAGAGACTGGGCAAGCCGATATTCGATTGCAGCAAGACGGACGAGCGGTGGAAGGATGGGCCAAAGGATGGAAGTTGTGATTGAGGGAGGTTTTGGGAAGTTTGAAAATGTGGCGTCAGAGTCTGTCGGGGATGGTGAGCACCCTTTGAAGTAGAAACAGCCAGCTCCAGTTTTTTGATCTCGTTGCAAGTAGGCCCTAGTCAATTTGCTGTAGCTGACCAAGCCTCGAAACCCGAGGGATAGAATCAATAAGAATTGATGCTCGCACTTCCTACTGCCCAGAGTCTGTCCCAATAAGTGAACATTGAGAAAGCCATTTAGGTGAAGGTTTGGTTGAGGTCGTGTGGATGGCCAGCTCGACGCGTGGCGTCAAAGCCTCTTACGCCCGGGTTCGATGGTTGTCCGGAAACCAATACGCTTCTTTGGCGTAACCGATCCACAAACCTTTAAGAAGAAAGTAACGTCATCTCCAGTTTAATGAGTAGCCACTAGTACTCTCACCGGTGTGGTGGCCGTGTTCTCGGGATGATTAGCCTGCTGACGTCGATGGATCAACGCTGAAGCAAGAATTGCCCCAGGGCCTGGTTGGGTTTGGCCCCACTCCAAACGTTTGGGGTTTTCTCCCCCACCGACGTTGACCTTCGCTCGCTTGAGGTTCTTCAAGTGATCTACGCCGATAGAAGTGATGGCAATAAACAATCTGACATTCTGTTCGGGGTGGAACACGCTTCCCACCATCGACACGATGCCGCCCGGTGGCCTTCGGTGCATGCAATGTAGAAGTGTCCATGGATGATGACCCAGATTCTGAAAGTAGCATAATTTTGCTGTTTCTCTAGAGGTTGTAGCTCTTTAGGCGCCTCTCTCGGCCTGGCTGCCGGAAAGCTGGGGTTGTTCCCGAGACCAACGCGGCGCCGGGGTACTAGTCCCGGACTCCGAGGCACATTCGGCTGACAATATTAATAGTAATAGCGTCGAGTCACTGATGAGGCAGTCCGACTCCTAACAGCGAAGTCCAAAACTGGAGCCCATCTTTGTCTACCAAGCATTGCGTTGCACTTCTGGGTAGAGGAAACATACAGCAAGGCTGAAGACGAAGCCCGAGGCCTCGTACTTGGTGGAGCTCGGGAAGATCGCCATGATTCGATCGAGGGCCAGTTTCATCACCCTACAGCTAAAGAGGGTCGTGTCGATCTCCCAAAAAAGTCGAGGAAACGGGGGCTTTGGTATGCAATGAAGAAGCGCGTGCATTGCGTCATGACCTCATTCTCAGGGTCCGATGAGCTCAAGACTCGCGGCACAACCCGATCCGTGCGCGGGTTTAATGCGAGTGTTCTGTCAGCCAGAAACTCATGTTTCGCCTGCGGTCACAGGTAAACGAATGTAGTATCGATTAAGCGGTCTGCCCTACGTCATCACTTCCAACTGGGGAAAGGAGAGAACCGCCACCGCAGCCGTGGCCCAGGAGGAATTGTATGCTGGAGCACGTACTCCTCCTAGCCAACGACATATCTCGAGCTCGATAGGATCCACCAATGACTGAAGTGGATCGAATATGTAATTATTGGATATTGATGGCTCTCGAAGCGGCGCGGTGGATTTAACGGACTTTGGAGCGGTGGCGTGCCTGACATGACATCATTCCACGGAGTCCACAGACCACTCGACTGGGACTAGCAGCCTCGATCTATAAAGAGCTCCTTCCTCCGTCGGATAGCTTCGGACTATCAAGTCGCAGCACACCTCTCCCATTCCGCCATAAAAACTTCTCCTAAAATCTCAATCTCGTCTTCCCAACCTCTCAACCACCATCTCCTCTAACTTCACTGCAATGGCAACGTCAGCAACCGCAACCCGCTCGTCTCGCTATCCCAAGCTGACCGGTCCACAAGACCTAAGGTCATACACCAAATCTCTCCACGACTACACCACAAATGTGAGTTTTGAAATTCTAGACCTTAAGGCGAGAGCGCACGCTGACCGTACGCCAACTCAACCTTCAATAGCTGTGGTTGCAGGCAAGAGAGAGCGCAGAGCGCCAGGCCAAGCTACGGGCCGAGAAGTCAGGCAGGGAGAGCTCTAAGCACAAGAGGAACTCCAGCGCTCACCGATAGACGCGTCATACTGTCCCCCCAAGATCCGCAGTCTAATGTTCCCTCATTGCTTCCCCTCCCTCTCGTCCACCCGCTTCATATTACCCCGGCTATAAAATTCCCTGCCTTGCCCTTCGATTTGTCTACTTCATGTAAGGCGTCTCATCTCACCGTCACGAACTGTTCGCGTTCCATCGTATTTCGATTGTCTGCTATCATCATGTATCCATAGTAGTTTTAACATGGCCAGTTGTCTTTCGAATTTTTCATGGGCGCGCTCCACCAGTGACATCGCTCGGGCGTAAAGTGGCATCCACTTGTGCGATCATGGGGATTCGCTTGTGGAACTATTCCGCAGTGTATCAACCCTATGATTGATAATGACGCAGAGCGGCAGTGCCAAGCAAGGATTCACTTGGCATCCTAAATTCAAGGCAGGAAGGAAGAACCACCTCTCAGACATGTGCCTCCCTAGACGTCACCGAATATCGCAACCGGCGCAGAAAAAAAAGCGGGAGGGCGGCAAGACCCGGCCGTGGACTCAAAACCACCTATCAACCCAGTCATATGTTATGGTGTATAGAGAGCGGACAAGGCAGCTCTACATCTGCTCGTTCGTCGTTTGTGGCAGAAAACAACTTCAGAGAGGTTCGTTCGTCATCAGAGCCCCTGAGATTACTCCAAACAAGAAACGCCCTTGAAGTCTCCACTCGGGCCACAAGGCCTTGCTATATGACAAGGACAGATGCTACGTAAACAATTCATTGGTAGGAAAATTTCTTAATGGCCGGAAACCCTCTAAGTGAGAACTGAAGCTGGGCCATGCTGCAAGGATGGTCGATCTGACAATCGATCTTCGTATTTCCAAATTTTAGACGTCATCATTCTTCCTCGAGGAAATATTTTCTATAGTTGCTTGTACCGCAGGGCTTCGTGTGACAAAGGCTGGATCTTAGTCGGGAAAGGGGGCCGTCGATAACGCACGGCAGCGGTGTTTTCGGTCGTAGTGGCTAATTCTCCGTCTCACGACCTCCACAACCAACCCGACCAGTGTACACCAGCTAATACGGAATTAGCCCAGAATGGGAGTCTTGGAGAAGGTAAGCACGCTTCGGTATGAATAAGACGGACTCTAAACATGGTTCGCGTAGATTAAAGCAATCGAAGGTCAGCCAACTTGCCTGCCACCACTATCTCAAGCCTTACTCTTGTCGATCTGTCACCTATGACGCAGAGGAGATGGCGAGGAGTAAGAATAGCTCTGATGCGTGCACGTGAACTCCGGTTGACTAACATACTACCCAAGCCCAGAAGAATAAGGCGATTATCTCGAATCTCGTTCAGGAAATTCTGCATCTGTCCTAACTGAGATGGTCTATCAAAACCCAGGCGACGGAGTATCATTTGGGTCTTCTGAAAGCCAAACTTGCACGTTATCGTGCGGAACTACTCGAACCCTCGTCCAAGGGGGGCAAACCAGGTGAAGGGTTTGACGTCCAGAAGAGCGGAGGTGAGTGCCATGGATTTTATTCTCGATGATGAATCGACCTACAACCTGTTTCTGACGATTTTAAACCCCTAAGATGCCCGCGTTGTCCTTATCGGCTTTCCTAGTGTGGGGTTCGTGATGTTCGGTCGCCTGCTGGGACCCTAATGGCTTATTCGTATCCGGTGCTTTTCGTCTAGCAAATCGACTTTCCTCAGCAAAATGACCAACACCGTTTCGGAAGCCGCAGCTTACGAGTTCACGACGGCAAGTCGGCTGAGGGCCTGGCTCTCTGCACATGTTCTGACTCACATGGATACTCTAACAGCTTACTGCCATTCCCGGCGTGCTCGAGTATAACGGTGCTCGAATCCAGTTACTCGACCTTCCTGGAATCGTAGAAGGTGCCTCCCAGGGTCGAGGTCGAGGTCGTCAGGTTGTCGCAGGTGCGATTGGTTCGCGTGCTCTCCACCGAGCCCTTTTAGCTGATAGTTTCCCAGTGGCCAAAACGGCGGACGTGATTGTGGTTATGCTGGACGCCACTAAGTCACTGGAGCAGAAGCGACTGCTAGAAATCGAGCTAGACGCTGTTGGTATTCGATTAAATAAGAGGAAGCCAGATGGTACGTAGCCTCGCCCCGCTGGGAGGGACAAGCACCCGTTGACTCGGAGATAATAGTTGTTTTCAAGAAGAAAACCGGCGGAGGAGTAAGTCCATAATCCGTCCTTATATTTCCTAATTTTGATAGACTCGAATCCATGTATAGATTACGGTACAAGGATTCAAATAAGCGCAGTGACCATGCGGACTGACTGAATCCATGTCTCCAAGATTAATGCCACTGTCAAGCTCACCAAGATCGACGAGAAAAGTATTCGGACGATCCTTCAGGGTTACAAAATTCACAACTGTGATCTTATGATCAGAGAGGACGTGAGAGCCGACTAGTCACTCCTGATCCGTGAAGCGAGCTGATCGTCGGGCTGTAGATTACCATTGACGAATTCATTGATGTCTTACTAGGTAAGAGGGATGTTGCGACTTACGTTACACCTAGAACTCAGCGTCAACCCAGGAACAAGGAAGTATATTCCTTGTCTTTACGTTTACAATAAGGTCGATAGTATCAGCCTCGAGGAGGTCAATCGACTAGCACACCTCGAGCATTCGGTAGTGATCAGCTGTGAAATGGGCCTAAAGTAAAGCAAACGTTTCATGCCCCATACAAAGATTCTAATCCGCCAAATCCCCATAGTCTGGATTTCTTGATGGATATGATATGGGAATACCTAAACATGGGTGAGTTTCGTCCGTTAGGTCATGTCTCCGGGTCCTCAGAACGGGCCCTGGCTGCTCTCCTCGAAACTAGTCAAGATATACACAAAGAAGAGAGGTGTCCATCCGGACCTTACCGACCCTGTCTGTCTGCGCAAAGGTGCTACCATCGAGGCGGTCTGTAATTCAATCCATCGCTCTTTGGTTCCAAACTTCAAATATGCCCTGGTTTGGGTAAGTTCTTCGCAGCCGTCCTCTCTGCCTAATGGTTCTCAAGAAGATATCGCAGGGAAAATCCTCACGCTTTGCACCACATGCGCAAAAAGTCAGTTTGAATCATGTCGTTCAGGACGAAGACGTCGTTTGCAGTAAGTCCGAATCCGTGGAACTCGGAAACCAAACTCACTCCCTGTTCGCACACAGTCTTCACAAAGTAATATCGAGTTGATACCCTACAATAGCTAGCTACTGTTGAAAAGATAAAAAAAAGCCTCCGTCTGCTTGCGGCCATGTCCTATACTGGGATACAACTAAAGGTTCCTGGGCAGATACATCTGGTAGGGGTCGTACTGGCCACTGTAACTCCTCGACGAGGCCCCTGAAAGCCCCATATCGGAGAAGCGAAACTGGCTCGCATCTCTCTGTTCGAAATCGAAGCGAGGGTGACCACCCGGTGCATGTTCGTAATCACGCCGTTGCGACCTAGAAAACCGTCAGATTTTGTCCGAAGTAGAAAGGATCGACTGGCCAGCTCACCTTGTTGTACGTTCCAGTCCGGGTGGGTAGTGAGATGACATTGGCTGTACCCGCCGGCCTCCGGCTCGTAACGATGTCGGTAGCTCGGCCATGGCTGTCGATGATGGAAGGTGGGCACTATGTGTTGGTCTTGAAGAGTCATTGAAGGGTATCATTGGAGAAGGTTCACAATACGTGGATACAACGGTGAGTGTCGCATGCATGTCGTCGTCCTCAGGCGGGAGAGGTCGCTCCAAGCGAGGCTCAGACACTGCAGTTGGCGGCCGTGGTATCGCTGGATGCATTGGAACGAGGCACTGTGGATCTAGACTTCGATATTTCGGCGGGTCGGTGTAAGATGTTTCTCTCGCTGAGTGATCTGGAGAACGTCGCCGGAAAGCATATGGTCCACTTCGTGAAGGTGCGGGCCGACGATCTGGTCCAAATTCAGAGTGCCGTCCGTATTCAGGAGCAGAATGCATGCTGTATGACCGGCCGTCCTCGTCGTCGTAACGTCTTCTCGGTGATATAAAGGACGAGTTCACCTTTCTCCAAGCCGATTCACGTCTTTCGATCTCCCACTGAAGATCGGATTCTCTCTCCAACGCACGGCGCAGTTGCTTCTCCAGGGCCCATGATCGATCGCGGCTGTGTCGTTCCGAGTCTCGTCGTTGCCACGTCCGGGGAGGAGGCGTGGTGTAGTGTTCATCTTCATCTACTGAGCTTAGGCGTCTTCGGTGGCGGGCTTGAGATCTCGAGCAGACCTCCGAGTCTTGCTGGCTTCCTTGCTGGCGGACATGGACCGGCCGAGCAGCAGCGCTGCCTGCAGAGATGGCCCCGCACACAGCCTTCTCGACCTGACTAAGGTCCGATGTCGTCTTGTTTAGAGAAACATTGAAGAAGGTAGCTTCTCCTGTTTCCAAGTTTCCTCCTTTTGCCACCCCTGGAGCCGGAGGAGGGTGGAATACCGCCCCTGTGGCCGAATAGACGGGGTTCAATCCAGTGGTTGACCCCCCAGCATCGCGCTGCTCTCTCTTGCTTCTGGAGAGGCAGAAAAGGAACGCTCCGAGAAGGGCCATTCCCAGCATTGTAAGGGGAATACCGATCGCCAAAGGGTTAACGTGACTTGTGCCCGCCGGATCTTTGGGATTTGCTGGGGCCGAAGTTGACGAGGGAAGCACAGACGCCGTACTTGACGATAGCAAGCTCGAGGACGTCAGGCTTGGTTCGATTGCTGCAGCGGGGGGTCAGGTCGGGCGAGCATGGGGTAAGAGCAGACGCACGAGATAGGTCGAAGTCGGGAGAGGTGTAATAATCTCCAAAGTCGGACTTCATTTTAATAAAGAAGGAACCCTGGTTGGTAATATTAGGCGCGATGCTTACACATCTCATCAGTGCTTGCTTGTCTCGCCGGGAAGGCTTGCTCACATTGACATCGAGTAACTAGAAGAAGATTCGTTCCGGCTGACGGATGGCCAAATTGCGTCGCCACAGTCATCTCCGCCGTCGACTTCGACGCATAGTGAGAAGGAGGGCGAAATGATGGCTTGATGGCTTAGCCTTTAGATGAGACAGATGGTAACAGTTAGTAATGCGGGGTACGTCTTGTCGATACCAAGAACGAATAACACACCACGAGGCGGTTATCATTTGGCCTGGTTCGAAGGTCGCTCCTGACTGGGGAGAAGTCCATCTAACATCTTCAGGCTCGGTTGCACCCGCAAATCCTGAAGCTAGAAGAAGAAGCCAGCGGAAGGAGCGCATTTTAGCAGCTGAATCACCGGCACGTCGGGAACGTGACAGAAGGAGTAATCGATATGACCGAAGGCGTTTGAGAATGAAGAAGGTGGCGGAAAAAGGGAATGATCCGAACTGTTGAATCCAACTCGTGGCCCGCCCGATTCGGGATGAAGAGGCCGCGGCCATATCAAAATCCTCCAAAGTGAATTTCACAAGCCAACGACTGAGCGTAACACACTTCGAGACAAACGATTCAAGCCGAAGGCATCTCTCAGGGAACTAAGGACCTTTGTTTCGTGTACTCCACGAGTTGTGTGTATTGCTCAAGCGGTTGCAACGTTAAACGCCGTTTAAGACCGAGGATCAACCATTATATAGTGATCGCCCAAGTGCTGGAGAATCGAAATACCATACTAAATCACCCCTCCATTTCACAATGTCTTCAGATCTTCAATCACTAGTTGATACCATTGCTGAACAAGTTAGTCTGCAACGGGGTCTAGGGTAGCGTCGCCTTCGCATCGTTGACCGCCCTTCTTCTTCTCCAGGAAGAAAGCCTTCGTTTCCCGTATTTCTCTGCTGATGTCGCATGGGAAATCGGGAGCGCTGTCAGAGAGAGATTTATGAATGCCCGGTCACAGGGCCGGTTCCAAAAGCAAGGCTGCGTCATCCACATATCCACCTGCACAGGCCAAACACTCTTCTCTGCGGCTGCCGGCGAAGAGAGCGCCATTGGACCTGTAAATTGGAAGTACATTGAAGGAAAGAAGGAGGTCGCGAGGAACTGGAACCATAGCTCGTTCTATGTCGGGCGGCATGCCTTGTTGAAGGGTTGGCCGGTCAGTCCCTACGGTGCTGCCATCGCGAATCATTTATTGACACATCGCTTGTCATTTAATCACTAGAAAGAGGAATACGCGTTTGGAGGCGGGTTCCCCATCTGGATCAAGGGCTCTCCGTCTGCCCCCTTGGCAATCATCGTCGTGTCGGGACTGGCGGAAGAAGACGACCATCAACGTGAGTGTTCTCGAGTCACTCGAAAACGCTTACTTACCAACCATTCTTAGTGATTGTTGACACGCTATCAGACTACATCCCTCGGATGAAGCCCGTCGGATGGCGGGTGGGTCGACTACCTCCGATACCTACGAAACCGGCCAGGCACTCCATGGCCCGATAGGCTTTTATGGACAGGTTTCTCACACCCTCGTGCGGTCAGGGGTGAGTCGTGGATGGCTCTGAAAATGTCGAAACCCCACTCGCTGCCGAGGGCCTGCAGGACACCGCGTTTTGGGAGGTGGTGACACTGCGATGACGTACGGGTCGCGATATGTATGATTATAACGCCTGCGAGCCAGGTTTTCGCTCACCAACTGTATCTTAATGAGCATTTTGTATTTTATTCACCTGACTCATATCCAGTGATGGACAAAGAGGGTTACTTAATTTGGGAACTCAGGGTCGCGGTTTTGTTTTTTGTTGACTGGAAGTTGCTAGAACCAAACATCCGTGAAGTCACACGCCAACGCCAGTTCACATCTTAATTTCTACCACCACCACCCTTTAACAGAAACCGCAAAGCCAAGGTAACCACCATGACTTCAGCCAGCTCAGAGAACCTGGGACACCTCTTCATCGTTGCTGGACGACCTCTCCTCTTCGACTTGGGGTTGATTAAGCAGGAAGAGCTGATTCGCGAGCTTACGAGAACTATCCGGGTGTGTTTATGCTCCCACCTAATCACTGCTCGACCCAAGACTGACGGCGTCACTTGACAATGACTACAGGACTTTGGAGGAAAACTAGTAACGCCTCAAGATCCGGATACAGGGCTCCGCTATGTTCTTTACGATCAGAATGACCATGTTCCCTCTCTGCTCGCCGGCTTGGCTCGCCGTACGGACCGGATTTGCCTCAAGTGGGACTGGATACTTGACTGCCACGAACAAAAGAGGATTGTCACAGAAAAGAATTACTCCGGAAACCGCTTCATCGCCGCCGAACCTCGGTCCGACCGATCGTTGGCCCCTCCTGAAGTCCTCGGGGCCGATCACCCAAACCCGAAGAGTCAACCAGTGGCCTCCACCTCCTCTGCACACCGGCTCCGGAGTCCAAGCATGCCTCGGACACCTCTGTCGTCGGCTGCGTCAACCTCCTATGAGCCTCAGGACCATGTTTCGCCCGATGGCAGCGGGCCGGCGGAGGCGAAGGGTGCCTCTAGGCGATCCCATAAGAGGAAACGAGGAGCGAGCACTCTCAGTCGCTCGAAGAAATCTAGACAAACGAATGGAAAGGCTCCGAAGGTGCCAGACAAAGCCGACGAAGAGGAGGATATAGATGGTGTAGCGCTGGCTGAAGTCGAGCCTTCCGAGAGCTATCTCCCTCCGCCGCCGAAAAAGGCCGTAAAGAACGAGTGGTTCGGATACGACTATACCGAGGATGATTACGAGTGTAAGAGTGTTCACGTTTGGTGCGGTTACCATGAGTATGTCCTGATTCTGACATGTGACGCATTTCCAGATATGAAGCAATGTGTCACAGTAATCTGCGAAAAGTTTTATGATCCTGACTTCAAGCAATTGTGGAAGGATATGGCTAAGGCTGTATGTGGCGACCGCTTGAAAGTCTTTGGATCTTTGAGAAACTAATGAACTTTGTGGATTTTCACGTCCGCAGGCTAAACATCATAATGCTCCAGGGTGGAGACATTACTTCGAGAAGAACGAGGGCCGACTAGCCAACGAAATTCCGGCCCTTCGGAGATTGTACGAATCTTCTAGCGATGAAGAAGATGCCAAGGACAAATCCGCTAGACCTTCAAAGAAGCCTACATTGAAGCCAAAGGAACCCTACAAGGACCGCTCTGTTGAGGAGAAAGTCTCTGAAGATGACCGTCGCAAACTCATCAAGTTTATGGCCGACGCCCCAGATGGTGGCGTCACGCAGGAGGAGTTACTCCAGAATTTTTGCCGCATGGTGAGAAGGATGGAGGAAACGCCAAGCGGAGTTTTGACCTGAACCGTCTCTCTGCAGAACACGCATCACTCTTGGCGGACATGGCAGCGCTTGATTCTCGACAATAGGACCTCGTTCGACCGTGCAGTAGCGCGTCGGCGTGAACTAAATAGAACTAGTGGTTATCGCACGTGACGGTATTTTTCCTTTGCTTCCTTGTCTTGGTTTTACTTAGTATCCTATGTCCTGCATGCCTTCCCGTTGCATCCCTGTTTTTACACTGCCCTATATTGTTATACAACTGTATCCCCCTTTTCCCTCGTTGGTGGTTTACGATGATACTTCCCGCCGGCTTCTCGGTCCCTGCGTGTGCACACGTGCTGGTAAATTTGGAATCTGGCCGCCGGGTCTGCTTGTACACTGCACAGCGATGGGCCGAGGTCCATACGACTTTTTCGCTCGCGCCCTGACAACCCCAGCCGGCGCGAATATGTCCGTGTTATCTAAAAGCCATGAGACGATGGCTATGACATAATCCGTGAATCGCACATCTATCTGCAGTCTAAACCCAATCGCCCGGCGACAAGAGGGATAAGATCAGCTGCTCATCGTCTGGCACAACCTCGGGATATGTTCAGGACGGTTTGAATGAGATAAGATGCGGGAATGGTACGACATGCAGCATGTCAAAGCTTGGAAGCGGGCGCCGTGACCCTGACGAGAACGGTTCTTGGCTGGGAATGGGAATTGGAAAATAAAATCGTGCCATTCCATCCGAGACTGTCCACCCTCCACCTCCCTTCCTTCGTTCGATAAACCTCGCAGCCTCATTGGCTTCGTTCCTCACCCTCCCTCCTCTTCATCATGGCCGCCAACGTCGTTTCCGACCATGTTTCCGCTACAATCCCAGCCTCGACCAGCGTTCCTTCCTTTGTATCCACCATCGCCGCCTACGAGACCTTGTCGTCTCATAAGCTCCTCGTCTCGGCAGCAGTAGTCGTCCTCTCCATCCTTGCTCTCGAGCAAGCCGTCTACCGCTCAAAAAAGCAAGCCCTGCCTGGCTCACCATGGACGATCCCCATCATCGGCAAGTTCATGGACAGTATGAACCCAACGATGGAGGGTTACATCAGCCAATGGAACAAGGGCCCTCTCAGTGCTCTCAGCGTCTTCCACATGTTCGTCCGCTCAAAACTTGGCCCTTGGGATTGTTTCAGAGCTGACTGCTTGTTTTCGCGACATAGATTCATTGTGATGGCCTCCAGCAACGAGTACACTCGCAAAATCTTCAACTCCCCGACTTACGCAGAGCCTTGCCTCGTTGCCTCTGCTAAAGAGATCCTCGAGCCTGATAATTGGTAAGCAAATGCAACGTGCAGGCTTTGTCCGCGGGCGTTGATAAATCTTTCCTCAGGGTGTTCCTGACCGGCAAGCTTCACGCTGATTATCGACGGGGTCTGAATTCCTTGTTTACGCGCAAGGCTATTTCGTACGCCTCATTTCCCATTCTTATCTTAGATAACGCACTCACCATCTTGTCGGTTGTGCAGAATTTATCTTGCTATCCAGGACAAGGTCACCCGTGAACATTTCGCTCGCTGGCTCGCCGATGCCAAGCCTGAGCATGAAGACATCATGAACAAAATCCGTGACTTGAACATGGAGACGTCCCTGCGAGTCTTCTGCGGCAGTCGGATCCCTCAGCCCGCCGTTATGGAGATTACCGAGCAATACTGGCTAATTACTCTCGCCCTTCAACTCGTCAACTTCCCATTGGCTATTCCCGGCACCAACGTGTACAATGCCAAGCAATGCCGCAAGCGCGCCATGAAGCACCTTACGGAAGCCGCCCGTTTGTCCAAGCTCGCAATGGCTGCCGGAGAGACCCCTGAGTGCTTGGTTGACGAATGGGTCACCCAGATGAGGGCTCAAGATGAGAACTCAAAGGGCAAGACCGACTTCTCAGACCACGAAATCGCCCAAGTCGTTTTGTCCTTCCTCTTCGCCTCCCAAGATGCCATGTCTAGCGGTAGTATCTATCTCTTCCAGCATTTCGCCGACTACCCCGAGATCGCAGCCAAGGTCCTCGAAGAACATGACAGGATCCGACCCGATCCTTCCATCCCCCTGACCCTCGACCAAATCGACCAGATGCCCTACCTGATGGCCGTAGTCAAGGAGAGTCTCCGTTTGAAGCCTCCGGTCACCATGGTCGGTCATTTCGATGAAGCTCGTGGGGACTTTCGCTAATACTGACCTTGGGTCTAATATAGGTTCCTTATAAGACGACCCGCGCTTTCCCCATCTCTGAAAACTACACCGTTCCAGCTAATGCCATGCTCATCCCGTCCATCTACCCCTCCGTTCACGACCCTGAAGTCTACCCCGAACCCGGAAAGCTCATTCCCGAGCGCTGGCTTGATCCCGAGTCTCCCGCCAACAAGAACCCCAAAAACTACCTTATCTTCGGCTCCGGTCCTCATAAGTGCATCGGCCAAGAATACGCTATGCTTCATATGGCCAACACCATTGTCACTGCCGCTGCAACCATGGAGTGGGACCACAAGATCACGCCCGACAGTGAGAACGTGCAAATTATTGCCACGTAAGTATTCTGGGTTTAGCGTCGCGGGGAATGATAGACATTGATATATATATTTTTGGACAGGCTCTTCCCGAAGGACGGTTGCCTTCTTCGCTTCCGACCAAGAGGCACCACCGCGTAGACGTGTTTCCCGCCGTGCTTAATTGCCCCGGCCTTCTCAGAGTCGTGACTAATAGTAAACTATTACTGGTTTAGATAATAGAGTTTATCGTTCACTCCCTTCTCCATCTCTGCGCGTGTCAAGTGGGAGACTGCCCTGCGTGTCCCAGACGATACTTTAGTGATTGGCCATCGGTCGTAAGCCGTGCTTCAAGTCGCTGCAAGAAACATCTTTCAAGAAGCGTGAATGCCTCGGGAAGTCGGTCCCGCGGAGTGTCTTGAACTTACACTGCGTCCGAGACACCCTTGCCTCGGAATGGCATCCACAGCTCCGCCACGATCGCCGCTACAGTATAAGACCCGTGTTGGGCGGGAAAGCCTCTGTCCTCTAACTGACTGCGTCTCTTTCAGATATTTTGATAACGCCCTCTATGCAAGCAACAAATTTGTTACTGTTCGTTGCCTTCCTCGGGACCTTCGCTCTCAGCATCGTCCAAGCAGCTACGATCCAGCTCCCTGCCTTTGAGCATATCTTGACTGGGACGGTCGTCACGTCTCCGTCTGAGTCTCAATCTTACATCACGTCCCCATATGGAAAACGTTTGACCGCTGCCGGCTATCTAGGAGGCAACTTCACGACACCCGACGGAACTCTTGTTGCGAACGTATATCCGAATGTTGGAGGAGATAGTGGTATTACTGATAACAATGGTGTCTTACACGGTGAGTTCTTGAAGCTCAGTTTTCTGTGGTATGGACTATTCTAATGGGCCTTCTCATGGCATGACGACCGCTTGCAGTTGACACTCGGATGACATGGAAGTTCCCCGACGACGAATCGTATGGCTTCCTCCATGCTATCGGTTATGGGATTCCATACGTAAACGATACGTTGTATATGTGCGTTGACATTCGCCCAAAGTCCGACAACAACCGGCGATGCTCTGGAACCTGACCAGGGCTTCTATAGGGAGTTTGAAACGGACTCCAAGAACCACCAAGATCTCAACGATAAGTACTGGATTGGATATGGCACCTTTGATGGACCCATCTGGAACATTTACATTTTCGCGGTAAGTGGCCACGTACCGCCCGCCAGGGATTCCATCTCGCTCAACAACAGATCGCACAGCTTGCTTAAGGAATAGGGTGCCGTCCAGGTTCATCCAAGTCCGAACGCGTAGTAGCGAACGTAAAATACAAGTTTTGACGATGGGGAATAAACATACTACACTAATGGAAGGGCTCTACTTGGTCTCTCTACTCGTTCTTATCTACTGTTGCGACCTCCTGCTCCTTCTCCTTCTCGTTATGCTTTTCTGCCTCTACCAACCCAATCCACTCTGACCACGAGGTTCCTTGCTTGTGGACCATCATGAGACCAAGGATGACGGGCAGCCACCAAAGACTGGTGTGCCATAATTTCCTTGCTTCCTTGTCACCTGGTCTTCGCCAGAACCTCCATGCATGTCTCAGCAGCATGGCGTTTGGAAGGGCACTGGTTGCTGCAAAGGCCCAAGTCGTCAAGCCCGACAAGGGTGTTAAGACTGTGCAGAGGCCTGCAAGCAAGGCCGTGTGTCGTAGCGACACCAATGCGTTCTTCTTCGGGTCGGTGACCGGCAGCATCTTGTATCCTCCTTGGGCATACGACGTCCGAACGAGGTGTGCGAGGGAATTGAAGTGCGGGAATTGCCAGGAGAAGAGCAGCATGAACAGCGTAAACGCTCCGAGTGGGCTGTCTGCAGTTCCCGCAATGTGGACGAGGTCGGGGAAATATGAAGCTATTGAGCTTGTAAAGTCGAGGAAGGGAGGTGGGAAGAGTTCGATTGGCGATGTAGGTGAGGGCCACAAACGTCCGTTACAAGCCGTCCAACCCATCACAGGTGGAATTGCTCCTACGACTGCACCAACCCACGTGTTGACGATGCTAGTCCTCTTCATACGCGTGTAGATACCGCTGTAGAGGACAATGTTGAGCACGCCGAGCCCCGCTGTTAACGGGTTGACGAAGGTGAGAAGGACCGCGGGGCCAGCGACTCCAGTAACGGCAGCAAATCCGGCCGCGTGCAACGGGGTGATAGCTTTGCGGACCAGCGGCCTATTCCGTGTCCGAGCCATTTGCGCGTCGAATGGGACCTCAGCGATCTGGTTGAGCGTGTTTGCAGTGGCTGAACAGAGCGCAGTCCCAGCTGCTGTCCCCAGCAGCACAGGCAGTGTCGCGGGTAGAGGCGATAGTGCGACTCCAGACATAGCGGTTAGGACGACCAACGTGGTCAACCGGGCCTTTGAAAGTTGCATGTATATCTTGGGAAGGCGCGCCAGCGTGAGGGGAGGAACGGGCTTGTATTCCGTGACATGAGGTGGGGGATATGTAGTTGTTGGTGGAGTAATGGTAACTGGAGGTAGCTTGGTTTCGTTGAGCGTCGAATTCGGGTGAACTTGTGAGGCGCTTGGGTCGGAGGAAGAGGGAGCGGGTTGGATGGCCTCTTGAGATGTTAAGGTGACATTTGGGGCCGAGCGGGAGTAGGATATTTGACGAATTCCGGTCCGAGTGAGTCTAAGACTTGATGGCGCTAATGTAGGCCGTACTAGCCCTTGACACTTGTGCAGCATGGGACGCTCGAAATGCTCGAGCCAATGGGACTCCGAAATTTACCGGGGAGAGTAGACGATCCCAGGGTTGGATTGACCGAGTCCCACATTCTCCGGCATTCCCCGACGCTACCTCAACACCGCTTTTAGGAAAGGACGTAAAGATAAATATATATTGGTGCTTGATGAAATGTCTCCCAACGCTTCGACCAGAAAATCAACCCCGCCCTACTCCCTGAACTACCCGGCGTGAGGTGACAACCTAGGTTACAAAGGGCCTGATTACTAGTTTCCAAATTCCACATTCGGCTAGACATCCGACTTGATACGTTGATGAACTCATATCTCGCTCATGAGATTAATAGCCGGAACATTCGGACCGAGAGGCAATTCACAAACGCCATCGAAGTTTCATGTGCGGTCCGCCGCCGCGGCGTTCGGGGGTCCACTCCATAAACTCATTTACGTCTGTCCAAGTATCAATCAGTGGCAGGAATGGTGTGGCCAGCACTGCCAACGAAAATCCCAGGGATCCTCACCGCCAACTCCTCGGAACGCTAAACCTGTAAAATCTTACACCCAATTGGGTTGCTGTCTCCCGGTTCATCACAATCACCTCCACAATCTTTGCTCCACGTCAAGGTATCAAGGACAGCCGGACATGCAGAAAATCTCATGGTAATTGCTCGGTTATTGCACTCCGTGGCATTCTCTCGACGTACTCTTACTTTACCCACGACGACAACCTCTCCGAGACTCCGCACTCCAATTCACGAGGCAACCGGGCTGTCAACACGCGAATGTCTGAGAATGTCCATGCGATTACAAGTGATTTTCACTATTTACGGGTACACCTACGGTTAGAAGGAAGCAACTGCGGATACAAAATACGCACAACGGGTGAAAATCAGAACGGAACGAAAAACCAGGGAGTGACAAGTATTGAACAGTCGTCATGAGAGTGGTCGTAAAGAAAAGAAAACATAGAAGAGCGAGGAAAATATGTCAATATGGAAAAACCAGAGCCAAACGGAACCGTGCGGGTAAAAGATTTCATCCCAGGACCTTCGGATCCGCACCTCCGTCCTTGGCGGAGGATGACGAAGACGAAGCCGAGGACGTTCGAGGTGCTTGTTGCCGCATGTCGAGTGAACTTCTATCGCTATCACTGCTCGAGCGAGGTGACCGCGATGGTGGGGGTGGAAGGGGTTCGTCGTCGTCACTTTCCATCAGCCAATCCTTCTTATCAACACCCTTCCCTTTGCGATCAATGCCGGCACCCATGTCAGCTGGTGTAAAATATGCTTCGTCCTCGCTTTCAAAGACAATTGGTCCAGGTGGCAGGCGCTTCGATTTCGTGACGTCTGGTTCTTGAGGCTCTTCGGCCTCGAGAGCGGCTTCGGCTTCGACTTCGGCCACGGTCTGAAGCTCCTTTCGGAAATACCAGCGAATACCCACAGGTATCATTACAGCAACAACGACTGCCGATAGACCGAGGAAGTTGCGCCAGGAAATCAGGTGGAAGTCGGCAGCCGATGTCATTTGGTCCAGGCCACCTTCCAGAAAGCTAGTCTCAGAAGAGCCCCCAAAACCTAGAGGACAGGGAACACTCACCTCCTATCGTAGTATGAATCACCGTCACGCCGAGAATTCCCAACCAGGTTGAAATGAAAAATGGTACAAGACCGATACCCAGATGAGGGCACAGCACGTTGACGACCCAGTGCGGCGGGAAGGGGGCGATTCTGATACGTTGATTTAGCCGATTAGGTCTAAATAGCCGATGAGTATAATACGAACCTCAAAACGATGAGGAACGGAATCAAGTTGGCGCGTTCCGAATTGATCTTTACCGACCAGGTATCAAGGCGTGCTTTCCAGGAGGGCAAGACCAGCAAAGCGGGCCCTAGAGCTGCTCCAATAAAGTAGCAGAGAGTTGCGCCACAAGCTACACACTACAGAGAAGTATGAAGTTGAGTCTTGTCCAGTCTTCTCGACTCTGGTGAACTCACGGTGCAGCAGAGCGGAATTGCCTTTGCAGGGCCCCAGACAGCGCCAGCCAGAATAGACATGTACATTGAGCCTGGAAGAGAGAAGGCTTGCAAGCTGGAAACATGCGATGAGGATGAGGGACGGTGCGGCTGCGCCGGGTGTGCTCACAAAAGGTAGGTGATGACAAAGCAGAGCACAATACGGACGGGGTACATTGAGCGATATTTCTTAAGGAGCGTGTTTAGTTGCTGCAGCTGTTCGAATGTCCGGGGCACATGGAGATACTGTCGATCCTCTCTGTTTAGGAATAAGGTGTCAGGTACCAAGTCGCCGTTCCGAAGTGAGTGACGCACTCTTCCAAAGTAGGCAATGCCAGCTTTAGAGTTAACAAAAGGAGTGCAGTGGAGACGACGAAAAGGAGAGCCATCTTCAGTCCCGCAAAAAGCAGTCTCCTTCGAGTTTCTGCTGAGGTCGGTTGCGGTGGAGCATCGTCGGTCGGAACCGTGCCGTACTGTGGAGCTGCTTCGTCTCCTTTGAGTAAGGAGGTTTGTTCGCCGTCCATCGTTCGTAGAGTGTAGGAGGAGAACCGTCGAAAGCTAGATGGTGAGGATGACTCTTCCATTGGTTTAAGAGTAAATGAGACTGGGCGATGTGGGTAACGTGTTGCAACGTGGACAGCCACTGGTGTTGCTTTGCCGCAGACACCGAACAAGTGGCTTGGTTCTTATTGGAACTCTTCGGAAGTAGACTTGGGTGTTGGTTCGAGTAACGACTTGTATGCTGATTAGACTTTTGTAGTGAAAGGCGAAACTGGTGAGACTGTGCTTAGGTGATATTTAGTGGAACGATGTGCCCCAGCGTCGAGCCGGGTGGAGGATGAGTAGTGGTAAGAGCGTAACACGATTCGTGAGACCTCGCTCCTCCGCGGCGCCAATCCCTGCCGGACGCCGGCAGGCGGCCGCTACCCCTCGCCTAATGAAACTCGCTTGAATCGAAGAGATACTCTCATTCTCTGTTCGTAGTCGCTGGAAGTCGGTTAGAGAGAACACGTTCCGCCCGTGCCCGCCTACAGCGAAGACTAGGGGAAACAGGCTAAACCGTTGAGGACTCGCCCGCACAAGCGTCTTCGTCCCAGCTTTGCTACAACATTGACATACTTATGCTACTCGTACCTTTTAAGCCAAAGATATTTGGTCCATTACAGCTTGGGTTCACTATACGCTTTGAGGCATAATTGCGATCTGGACTGCGACCGTAGAACGCGTACCCCGCATATCCCAACATCAACCAATTTGCCCAAATCATCTGTGCTGCTGGGCCTGTACTCCTCTGAGAGTGACGCTTCCGCCTTTCAACTCATTTACTGTCACCGTGACTCGACCTTCATATCATCATGTCGACTACTGAGAACCCAGCCAACCAAGTGGACCAGGACGGCTTCAAGACCGTCCAAGGGCGAAGGGCAAACAAGCCCAAGACTGAGAAGAAACCAGAGGTCAATCCAGCAGAACAGGAGGCGGATCGGAGACGAAAGTACAAGACCGCTGCTACGATCGTTCATCAGGTCCTCCAGAACCTGGTCAGCGCTGCCGTAGAGGGAGCCTCCATCCAGAAACTCTGTGTGGATGGAGACGAAGAGATCACCAAGTTGACAGGAGCTGCGTATCCAAAGGCAAAGAAAGAGATGTCAAAAGGTGCGCCGTTGTGATCCTGTAAGCGTCATACGCACCTAGCCTAATCGTTGCGGCTCCGTGTAGGCATTGCCTTCCCCACTTGCGTCAGCGTCAACAACGTCGTCTCTCACTTCTCACCCCTTCCGTGAGTAGACTATAATGAGTATTCTCGCTAGGTCCTTGACTTGCAAAATCTGCGCTGTAGATCGGATGAACTTGCAGAGGCGACTATTGCAAAGGGCGACGTCGTAAAGATCCAACTTGGCGCACAGATTGATGGTTATGCCGCCGTGCAGACCGAGACTATCATCGTTGGTGCTACCAAAGAAGAGCCCGCAACCGGAAGAAAGGCAGACGTCGTCAAGGCCGCGTACATTGCGGCTCAAGCTGCCCTTCGACAGTTCAAGGTGGATGAGAAGAACTGGACTGTCACTGACACGATTGCCAAGGTTGCCGGCCAGTGGGATTGCAAGCCTGTAGAAGGTGGGCCCTCCAGATTAGCTCTTTTAGCCGAGTTTATGCTAAAAGGCCCTATGATCATCGCACAGGCATGCTTTCATGTGAACACACCCAGGGCGCAATCGATGGCAAGAAGCGTATCATTCTCAACCCAACTCCCGAACAGCGAAGCAGTCATGAAAAGGCATCCTTTGTGGCTGGGGAGGTGTATGGTGTTGATGTCCTTGTTTCCTCTAACCCTGATGGAAAGGTGAGGGGGCTCGATGATTTCCCTCCTAGCGATGGAACTGACTCGACCCCTGCTTAGTGCAAAGCCGCCGAGACCCGAACATCCGTCTACCAGCGCGTTGGTGGTATCAACTATCAACTCAAGCTCAAGGCTTCCAAGAGCCTGATCGAGAGCGTCGAGGCGAAAGCCGGTTATTTCCCCTTCAACCTTCGGTCACTCGATGACATCACCAAGGCTCGAGTGGCAATTCAAGAGGGCGAGAGACACGGTGTTTTCCGGCCGTACGAAGTCACGTAAGGCCATTCATTCGTCTAGATTGGGCAGCTCTTTTAAGTGGATTTTGCCATCCAGCCAAACGCCAAAAGATACTTTTGTCGCCGCCTACATGTTCACCGTCCTCGTCACCGAACAAGGTCCCGCGCTGTTGACTGAACCGTCGGGATGGTACTCAGAAGATAAGCTCAAGACGGAGAAGCAACTGGCCGATGACGAAATCAAGTCGTTACTGGCCACAGAAGTGAACCAGGTCAAGAGTGCGGGAGAGGTTAAAGTGACGGAGAAGAAGCCGGGTGCTAAGCGCATTCGTCGTCCAAAGGCTGCCGGTGCGGCGGAGTGAATTTAGTTCAACGTTCTGAAATGGTCGCAAAAACTGCTGAATATTCCTGAAGTCATCATGTACTTTTGAACGACTCAGTCTCGTTTGTTTCAACAAGAATCGTTATTTCTCATGGCTCAAGCTATCCTGTGAGAGAGATCTAGATTGAGCCGCGTCTTCCGCGAACTCGGATAGAGTTCTAACGACGAGGTCGACGTTCTCCAGGAAGGAGTTGAGAGTCAGCCTAGCAAGGCGGACAGTAAGGGTCTTGAACGTCCTAAACGGAAGAAACCTCAGACTTGGGACATGTTAATTTCCCCCCAGTTTGGTTCGACTTACGCTACGAGAACATTCCCCTCTGTCGTAAGTATTCTTTTGACGACATGGGACTGCAGTTCCTTGTCAACGTCGATGACTCGCTTCACAATGGTCGCGTGCTCCTCTGAGGCCATGGGAAGTTTTATTGTCCTGTGAATGATATACCGCATGAGGAATATTATTAGTCGACCTCCTATTCGAAGCGTACATCGTATGCCATTGCGTCTCCGCCATCGTCGGTGAGTGGTGGGAGGGAGTTCACCGGTGACCCTGACGTCCATGCGTGAACTGCTGACCAAGCAAGATATTGATGCCCTGCCACAACAGTTTCCAGACATCCAACCTTCGCAGTACACCCTCCGGCTACAATCAAAGCAGCAAGATTGTACCACATCGGAGTTTTTCTATTACTACCTGTCCGAGTTACGATGCTGTGCCTTCAAGCTCCGAGGAATGAAATGGTAACGGCCGACCTCTCACAGTCGTCCCTCGACGACGGGCGGCCCGGCCTACGTACATGCCCACAGGAACCCGTATTTGTTGCGCCGACTTGCGCGCTACCCGAGAAGAGAAGGTTTGCTCCAGACCTGCCTGGGACAAACTTCCTTTTGGACTCTTGCTTTATGCAGAATGCACGCCGTGGTCGTCCACAGTACCTTCTCTCGCACAAGGGACAACGAAGCGAGCGCTCGACCAGGCCTCTCGAGAGCCCAGACGCCTCTTCTTTGCGCCATGACGTACTTCTGGAATGCAGGGGGCACGGAATGTTCGAAACTTGGGGGCCATCACAGACCCGCACACATTCCTTGGACGGATTTGCCTGTCGGAACGTCCTCGATGGCAATGCAGAAACCGCACGGGCTGTCTCTGCCCGGCCCCGCCTTTGCCAAGATTCTTTAACGGCTTTGCTGTCGAGGCAACAGCTGTTCTGTTTGAAACTGCGATATAGATTACAATGCTGTAAGCAAGTGGGATCGCTTTTTCCCAGCGCTTTGGTAGCAGAAGACGTGTGACCTGAAAGAACTCGCAACTCGGCATCGAAAGTATTTGATTGAGCCCTTTTCTCTGTGACATGAGGCATACACTCAGGGCAGGTACCATCGAACGCGGCGGATGAGGTGACTCTGTGTTCCCGCTGGAAAGATAGCGGGCGGGGTTCTGCGCAGGAAGCTCAGAAACAGGGGGGGTGAAGCGGATGCGGGACTTTGTCTGCCATTGTACATCAAAAATGATCTCCGGCTGTCTGTATTTTCGTGCACTCCTCTTATGGAAATCAGTGACCACCGTGTTGGCGTCCGTTCGATCATGGGTCCTTTCTTTGCTTCGGATATCTCCAGGTCTCGGGGGAAAGGGTATCATTACTCGATTCTAACCCATGAGACGACCCGCAATTCACCGGACAATTCAATTCACTGTACCCCCCCTTCCCTCCCCCTTTGAAAACTCCTTCAATTCCCTCGTCATTGTCACAACACGGGCGCGCACAGGGCCGCCATGCCATGAGGATCGATGATGAACACCCAATCCGTTTTGCCCCATCCTCGCGTCGTATCACAATTTCGAACCCCGGAGCTACCGTTACCTTCTTCCCCTCCTTCCTTGAGCGTTTGAGCGCTCTTCGCTGTCCGGTCCTCACCCTTTCGTGACTTTAAAGCACCAAAACGCCATATGGGACGTCCGTTCGAGGCAAAAAGCCCCCGACCGTCGGCTCGGAAACTCGCCCGCCGCGACTCAGCCTCTTGTACGATCATCAACTCAAGAACAATTCTCAGCGATCGGTTCACGGGGTGTAAACACCTTGAAGCAACGGGACTGAGGCAACGAATGTTTGCAAACCCCCCTATATGTCAACGTTTTGCGTGGAGAGTGTACACAAACTGTTCAACGACCCTCACATTACGCGGATCTGAGTATAACCGCGGCTGCAAACGGGCCCGTTGTTGCCATTCCTAGATCATCCGCAAGCGACGGCGCTGTTAACTTGTAGAAGATTGTTCTTTTGTCGCGTGCCTACGGGTCTCTCCACGCCAGGCAGTTCGGTAAAATGAAGGCTCGAATCGACCGCACACGCGCTGATAAATGGGTCCAGCCTGCCATTCTCAAGCGATTGGCAAAGCTATTGTACACGTATATTTGTTTGTCCTGTCACGGACAAGATCCCCCGTTAGGGAGAGCCGACGAAAATTCTGTTAGGAAACATCTGTACCTCGACACGGCCTGGATTACACAGTGAACGTGACATTTTTAACACCGGCCCATGTTCTAGACTGCCCGTGCCCTGGAAGACCTCATGACGATCCTGCGTTTAAACAGTTTACCCTCCTACTTTCTAGGTTGCCGATGACGTCACTTCACAAGATGGGCAGCACGACGGTGCCCGCGACTCAGCTTCTGGTGGAGGAACGAGTCGGTCTCGCTAAGCTGGCCCGGGCCGGATGGCCGACTTGGTGTTGATGTTGACGAAGTGTCGACCGATGGAAGTGATTGGAGTCGCATATTTCTTCTTGAATGTGGCAGATTGGTACCTGACATCTGCAGGAGGCATCGCGGTGGCCGCACTCCCGCGATTTTTTCTATTAGCGGATACAATAAAAGCCCCGGGGTAACTGTCACAATGATTTAAGCTCGTTGACGATACACATTGGGGATCTGGGTGGAAGACCTGGTAATTGGATCCCGTTGAACCTGTAGAAGTCCTGAGACAACGGAGCCTTCGTGCCGCTGCGCAGCGGTGCTCCGACGGGAAGTGGATCCAACCACGATGTTGCCCACCTAAATTTTGCTTCGGGAAGCAGCCGAGTGAAGGCCGATGGGGTCCGTAGAAGGGGCGGCAAGGGCGACGCCGCAGGATTTGTAAGAACACGGCTTAAGGCGAGCGTGATGCCAGAAGGTGGCAGTCGGATTACACAATGGAGGATAAAGTACAAGATGACCGAATGGAGAGTGAAGCGTACCGAGACATGGCCGAGGATCAACGGTGCACTACCTCTTCTTGCCGTCGGTCTTCTCAAGCAGGTCTTTAGCCTCGTTTATCTTGCTGGCGAGGTACGGTGACCCGCCTCGATCTGGATGATTGGCGATCATTATTTGGCGATGGGCATCTTTTAGTTGGTTACGCAGCATGGGACCATCTCTGTTAACGTTACAGAAGGTGAAGAGGACAAGCACAGGTTAGATAAGACGATTGGCCGTGAAGAAACGTGAAGAGAAGCACAGACGAAAGCGCTCACTTTAGTCCAAGAACGGCAATTGCTTCTCGTCGATCCATCTTAGCTCTGAAACCACCTTTGGCCCACTGCTCGGATGCAGCTTTGCCGCCCATCTTGAAACCGTTTTTAAGCAAGTGCCGACCGGCGACTGCGGCAGCAACTGCTCCAACGCCGAAGAGTAAAGGGGTAGCCATGTGATGAAGGTAGGAAAGGATAGTCTAAGAGTTGCGATCTTCCTGTCAGTTGGGTCTGGGTATTGAAGTCCTAGCCTGTTGATACTCACAAGTTGGCAGAAGTTGAAGCTCTGGTGGTGGTGGCAGAAAAATTCGGACACAGTGTTTTGATTTGTCAGCTTTTCGACAGGACCCGCCACAGGGAGCGTCGCCCTCATCCAAAGAGATAGCACTCAGGTTAAACCCGCCAAAAATCATTGTAACGCAGTACAGTTGGCCATATTCAGATGTGTATCTACCTACTTCGATCTTCTGGATCTAATTTTTAGTGTTCGCGTGTCGGTGGTGTGTGCAACAGAAGGTTGGCACCTACATGCCTTGAGATGCAATATCTCGTGCAAAGGTACAAGCTTCAATCCGGGGCTGTGTTTGACTTCGCGCGCACCGCGAATTTGATTTTTGAAGGTAGCCCAGGGTGCGAACGCACTGCGCTGGGTGGAAGCCATGATGCTCCTGTGTCCTCCAGCGCTACGGGCGTCGTTGGCCATCGCCGGGTGCTCCAACACATTTCATTCCACGAGGACTCGGGCTAGACGGGTTTCTTGGTTGCCGGAAGATTTTCTCAGCGTTTTTGCCAAGGGGGGAGGCTCAGGCTCAGGCAAGGACGGTCAAGCGGCATAGTGTGCCTGGCCGGAGGGTTCTTTTCAACACGGACGTGTGGGCGCGTAGCGATGTCCCAAGATCGTCAGGATTGACAATGTTTCATGCCTCTGAAGTAGGAATTGAAATTTCTGACACAGGCTTCGTGTTGATAAGTCGACGACGATCCTGGTCTGATGACGCAGAGTCCAGGCTGCTGGTGGGTGTCGAGTGGCGCAACCACACAGCTCGATCTTGCCCTAGGCTCGAATGGTGCGACGTGAGCACTCGTCGGCGCCATCAGTTTCCATCCGAACAAGAGCGCCGAATGATCAGTCCCACCATATGACTTTGTCTCAACAAGGGCGGGACGTTCATCCCTGCGATTTGGAGCGATAATGAATTGACGAATTAACCAAGCAGACGGAGCTGGAGTGTGTGTGCTACCGGGCCGTATCCGACACTCTGGGTGCCTCCTGGCCTAGAGGGTCAATCTCTGTGGACGACAAAGATCTGGAAGGGTCGGTCTTCCCATCTCCTAAAAGAATCCCTCCTGCGATGGACCACGCAGCTCACTCCGGGTATTAAACCATCTTCCTTGGACCCTACTGGTCCTTTTAGTTTCTTCCGAATTCACCGGTGGATACACACAGAGTCATCGGTTCCAATATTCATCGAGTCGGAGACCCAACTCGGTCGCCATCCCACGGTCGACTACTTCGCCAAACGAAAACAACAACAACTACATTCCGCAAATCCACGATCTTAACGGCGGGGCACAAACGGGATTGGAAAGCCCGCATTACGTTACTCCGTTGTTATCGACGCTTGGATGAAGGAGGTGGCGGCAAAAGGGGTATACCCCCACCTCCGCCACTTCCAAATAAAGGGTTCGAAGAAGATTTTTTCGCTGCGCCAGATGACCCTCCAGGAATAGATATTGAGCCGAGAGTACCCTTTATCGAGAGGTCTTGCTTGACAGCTGGAAGATGCGGTGAAGGTGCTGGAGCTGAACCTTCGTCTTTGTCCTGGTTCTGTAATGCCTTCTGTCGCCTGAGGAACAATGAATGTTCGGCTTGTGAGCTAGATCATAAGCGGTCTAAGGCCATCACGTACTTGGTATGGTCTTGCAGTGCAACGTCTGGGTGGGCAAGGCAAGGGGTAACATCAGCTCAAGCCACCAAACGAGGCG
>WSUI01000009.1:97023-141802 GCA_019633595.1 Tulasnella sp. UAMH 9824
GGTTGTGGCTTGAGGGTTGCGTAGACGATGACGTTGCGTGGTTTAGGGAAGGGGCTAGGTGAAGGTCCGGTGAGATGAACGAGCGGAGCTAGCGCACTTGACGTCCGGACAGGGGCTTGCGCGAACTTCAAATTTATTTCAGTGATTTTTAGTCTACCACTAACACGCCAACACGACTTCCATTTTCCAGACCCCAGAAGTCAATTTCCTTGCCACCATCTGCATCACAGTCCATCTCAATGGTAACGGCTTCGTCAGCGTTTTTCGCAAGGAGCGCGAACAGTCGAACCGTAGCGGCGGTCGCCGGACGAAGTTTTAATGCCTTGAGTGATTTTGCACGTAGAGTCTTCAGGTTCATCGAAGGAAGGACCTTAATTTGAGCACGTGCACCCTCATCAGCCAGCGACCCCAATCGAACCTCGCGGGACGGGGGTGCCGAAAGTCGGTGTACGCCAAGTTCTTCATTACGAAGTGACGTCAATAACGTTAAGAATTCCAAGTCAGTCAGCGTAATGCAATACCTATTATTCGACTTCCCAAATTTTCAGGCCCGGTGGCGACTTCTGCTTCGACGGGCGCCCCATGTTCTGGTTTTGTGGGGTCGGGCGCAACGTCAATTTCACTTTTTAAGAGGACCGCACTGTATTTGAGAACTCACTTGCGCAAAGAACGGACCATTGAGGATGGATCGAAGTTCTTTCTTCAGGATTCGGTACACTCTTCACTATGAACGTGAGATAGAATAACTCTGCATCCTTGCGTTCGTAAGGTGTGATCTGAATCCGTCGACCCTCTCTCCGATCAGCGGGGTCGCAGAACACAGTTGCGGAGCAATCCGACTCACAGGAGAGCCATCACACGTAATGAGACTTGGGAATCGAGCGATCGTGAGCTGTCGCGCACACTCTAATGTTCCTGGCTGGGCTTCGACAAAGTCAAACCCCACATTCAAGTAATCCGAATGAGGACGAACTCGTGACGCACCTTCCAAGTAAGGATTATCTTGCCCGTAGAATCCTTCTAAATATGGGAACCAAGCCGCCAACGCATCGAGAGAAGACCAAGAGCGGATGCGGTTAGAAGCGAGTGAAATCGTGCGGAGTAGGCTAGGCCCTCGAGACAAATCTGCACTTGTGGGCCAGGGTATATCTCCAATCTTGTTTTCAGAAATAATCAAATGGCGCAGGCTAAATTTGGGCATTTTCGAGAAGCATGCTCAGGAGATGGGCGCCCGACAGCGGCGAGAAGCACGTACCCCACCATTGTTCGGACCGCCCGCACCGCGATTGCCCAATCTTCGATGTCGTTAGTGGCCAAGTTCACCATTGAAAGCTTCTGAAAAATGGATCCATCCGCTGGTGGATCGAGGGAGTTGAGGTGATTGTAACCGACTTCTAGCGATGTCAATCCAGGGAAGAGAACACCCAAGGTCCAGATCTATGTGAACGGGATGAAGATTTTCTTTGCCGTACCAAAGCAAGAATTCTTACCTCATCTTCAGAGATGAAGCAGTTGTTGAGACGTAACTCTTCCAATGTATTGAAGTGAGGTAAATTGGATACTTCGTCCGGTCTGAGTGGAGTCAAGCGGTTGTCGCTGTTCCGCCAATTTCGGTCAGAGAACTTCTTCGAAGCGCCAAAATGTCGTAGAGCATTCACTTGAGTACGAGAGTCTTGAGACGAGGGAGTTGTGCGGCGATTAGAAGCACGTCACTCCAAGTTGCGAGAAGACTCCGGGACAAATCCAGAGTAACGATTTCTATTGGGAGGGAGTCTTATTAGCACACGACAATCAAACACGGAGAGATTTACGACCACTTGCTAAGGTCTTTTGATCTAATCTCGTCGGGTTCTCCCGGGCTAGACACGAGTTCGTCATCCAAGCTAACCACTCGGAGTGCATTCAGCCTAGCGAGGCGCTGTCTTACGCCTGTCAGGCGAGGGGCTTCAACAACAATTGCTCCGCCGCTAGAGCCTAGTACCACCGTGTCTACTTTTCCATTCGGGGCTTGATTGGGGTCGATGTACTTTTGGGTAAGGGCAGCAAGGAACGTGGTGCCATGAGACAACGCCGGAGAGTCGCGAATGAAAGACCCAGGAGTACCAGGAGCGCTATGAACACATCGAAAAAAATATCAATATCAAACCAAATTAAAGGGTACTGACTTCGAGCGGTCCCTTACAGGCAAGAAAAGTATCTAATCCCGTCTTTCGTTCCATCATGTTTGCCTCGAGAAGGGTCATCCCATTCGACGCCAAGCCATTCACCTTGAAATGGGGGTACAGTACCAATGTAACGGACGGTGCAGCGATGCGCTCCCAAGGCCAGTCGTGATCCCACCTTGGGCGACATTGGGGGTGGCGAGGTAATAGGCGGTTGAACCCCGAGTAAACACGGGTAGAACAAACCGTGTGACCCCATCCTAAGTTTTGGTCCGGCCCATTGCATTTCGTACCACCTGACGATCTACCATCGACGCCGACACTAGCAAGTGCGGCTTTCACGCTTCGGCCATTGTCACCCCCTCCGTCATCAATACCCCAACCCTCGACTATCGCTACTCGTAGGCTTGCGATTCTTCGGTGACTTCCATGATTCCCCGAAATCTCAGAACCATGCCTTCAAGGTCCCTAGCGGCATCGCCTCGTGTAAACGGCACACCGCAGCTGCGTTTATCTGCCTTGGTCCGGCAAATGGCATCATCTTCAGCCTCTTCATCCCAAAGCAAGCAGGAAACTTTGCTGGAGAAACTTAGCTCCCAGAACGAGAACGCGGTAGGTTCAACCTTCACTGGCGCGCACTCAGAGCTTACACGCCCAAACAAAACTACGCGTGGTGCACTGGATTCGGCCGCTCAACTCTCGACCTCGCTAAACACCCTTTTTAATCTTAGGCACCGCCGGTTCTGTTCCGGTCAGAACTCAATACAAGAACGTATGTGTTGAATCGTCCTAAACAACTCAATGCATTAGATCAGTCTATGCTCGAGCTTCTCAAATCTAAGATCGAGGTCCGCATTCTCAGCCACAATCCTTCGCGTCCGGTAACTAAGCTGATGCTACAACGTGTCCGCTTCCTTCTATAGGAGTGGGAGCAATCGCCTCGCTGTCATGTCATCATAGGCACCGGCAACGGGCGAGCCTTCTGTGCTGGTGAGGCTCGAAAGGGCCGGACTGATTATCCTGATTGCGCATCGCTGACTGATGTTCCGCATGCAAACACAGGTGGAGACGTAAAGAGTGAGTCGCTTGACTGCGCGCCCGTATCACGGAAGCCGTCGGGCTGTTAATCATCACGGGTGCCGAATGGCTGATCCCTCCACTTTTAGCCATAGTGCAGAACCTACAGAAAGGCAACCCTGAAACTGGTATCAAGTTCTTCAAAGAAGAGTGAGTTTTAATAGCGTTGGTGCCCCTATAGTGATTGCTTTCGGCCGGCGCTGATATCAAATCCCTGGTCGAGGAAGATTTGAACTGGATTACGCATTGGCCCGGCTGAAGACGCCGTACATCGCTATTCTAGATGGGGTGACAAGTGAGTCGAGAGTTTCCATAGCCTCTCAAGTGAGACTACCTGTCTCACCCACCATTCCGCAGTGGGAGGCGGTGTAGGCCTGTCGATCAACGCAATGTTCCGAGTTGCAACTGAAAATACGGTCTTCGCGATGCCCGAAACCAAAATTGGGTACAGCGTCAGTGACAGATCGTCTCTCACAGATATCTTCTGGATCTAATCAGCTGACTTGCGTCCATTAAATGCGTCCAGCCCGATGTCGGCGCGAGCTTCTTCTTACCCCGATTAGATGGTGCACTCGGTACCTACCTCGGATTAACGGGTGAAAGTCTTCGTGGACGGGAAGTTTTGTGAGTCACGTTACGCGCGTCACGTCAACGGGTTTCTTCTAACGGACGATATTGCCGCTGCTTCTTCTTCCCCTGAAACATTCCTCTGGGCTTCTGCATTGCTTGGACGGTCAATAGCGAATCGGGCATCGCCACCCACTATGTCGCTTCTCATCGCATTCCCGCTCTGCTGGAACGACTGAATAATCTCGATAAGCCGACTCCCGAAATGATAAACGACGCTCTCGAGGAATTCCATTCTGAGAGGCTTTCAGACGAACCACGGTCGACGGTCGCGGGATCGCGGAGAAAGGCCGTCGATATGGCCTTTTCAGGCAGCTCAGTCGAAGACATCATGGGAGCGTTGTCTGAACTAGCCAATCAACATGACCATCCCGAATCCGGTTGGGCTAAGGAGACACTGGAAACCTTGGAGCAGCGCAGTCCGACGAGTTTACTTGTCGCGTTTGAGGCTCTGCGTGAAGGCAAGCAACAAACTCTTGGCCAAGCATTATCTACAGAGCTTGGCATCGCCACGGCCTATTGCGTAAGTTCTGTCTACCACTAAAGTTATCCGCCCGATCTGCCCGGTGCATGTGACTGTAGGGCCGGCCTGACCTCCTCCCTATTGCAGACCGGCGCAAGTCCAGACTTTGTAACGGGGGTTAAGGCACTCCTGATTGACAAAGCACAGGGTCGCCCGGCATGGTCACCGAACAATATTGGGGACGTGTCGCCCTCAAACGTCCTCTCCAAATTTTTCAGCCGCAACTCGCCGTTCCTACGGGAAGTCCCCGAGGCCTCTTTCATGGACTCGGAGAGCTTGTCATTCCCAACGGACCCAATGAAGTTCTCGTTGGTTTCCGAGGAGGAGATCGGCCGCCTGGTTCGGGGGGAGCATCCTTCGAGTTCTTCGACTGCGTTCTCTCTGGAAGAGCTGCTGCAGAAGGCACAGGAGCTCTGGGGGAAGCAGGGCGTGGAAGCCAAGGTCATGGATGTTGTGTCTAGACGCTGCGAAGTCGTTCCAAAATCGGGGATGCAGGAAGCCCACGTCCGTTGGATCCACTAATGGGACCACCCGCGTATTCATTTGTACGACAGTTTTGACGTCCCTCGATTGCAATCCGGAATTCGAGTCCCCCCGAGACTTTACGTTGGGTGCGTGGCCTTTGGGTGCCCCTCAAAGAAGCGGTCTTGTCGCAATTAATAGGTGCTCCTCTGAGGGAGGATCCGGGTAAAGTCAATGGAAGGATCCGTGGTAAGGGTCGCATGGGTTCTGCATGCACCTGAAGGGATTAGCAAGCTCTGGTCTCGGTGCAGTAAGTTTGGGCGTCGATTATGGTACAGAGATCTCGCCCCTTTTACCGTCCGGCCTCCAGCACGTTGGCCTCGGCGCTAACGTCCAGCAGAAATAGCTCGATTCTTCAGACTGCGTGCTGTCCCCGGGATTCAGCAGCCGTGTGTCTTTGCGTTTGGGTGGTTCGGCTCGGATATCTGGAAGCAAAGAAGCAAAATGGTCACCCTCCTCCACCCCCTTTCCATCGTGTCGCAGTAACATTTCACCTTTACGTTGTGTAAATGCCCGTGAACTCAAGGGCGCTTATGATGAGGAGTGGAGAGTCCGACCCCGAGAGGGCAGTTTTCCGGTGAGTCTGAGGGCGTGGCCGAAGCGATCTGTCTCGCTGAGACGTGGGCTCTCTTGTCTCTCCTCGGGCAATTCAAGCAACGAGGACAAATACTCGTAAGACGTACAACCAGTTGTGCTTTTTCCCTCATACTTGATGTGCGCAAGTGATCCAAGATCCGTTCAAGTGTCTGCTTCTTAAGAAACAGAAACTTGTTCGCACACGACAAAAGCGTTCGTGAATGGATTGAGACGAAACATGGAGACGAATGATCCAGGAGGCAGGGAGTACATGACCGTGAGCTGACAAGAAATGATTTGCCCCCAAGGACGTTTCGGGGAGGAGGGTTGTACTGGTTACTAGATGGGGCGTGGATGTGTACCAGTACAAGAATTGAAGGGTAAATGTTGTATTACTGCGATAGGGCTGTGAATAATCAGCGTCAAAGTTAGGGAATCTTACTTTGGTAAACAAATTTCCGTCTGGGATGAGAGCCCGGAGACCGCAGGGCAATGCCCATGCGGAGACCGATGCTGACCGCGGTGGGAATGAAATGTATTGAGACGATCTATGACATAGGAAAGGACAGGTAATGACGCTACAGGAGATAGAAAGAGGTGCATCGCCATTGATAGACGCAAGAGATCTAATCGTAAGCGAACCTCGTGTCCCGACATTGATAAATCAAAATCAAAACAGACGCTGCGGCTTCTAAGCCCATTTGAGCAACACGAGTCTGTTGTCGCACGGAAGCCGCCGAACATCGAGCTGAGACTTGAAGGGGGAATGTTCTACACATAAAGAAGGGGGGGGGTGATTATGCTCAGGTGGCTGGATTGGAGGCTGGGGGAGAAGATGATGGAAGCGTAGTTCCTGGGGGGTTCTGAAAGATGGACCACGGGATGTGCCAGAGAGGTCGTGGTTATCAGCCACGTCCCACGAGCACGAAGGACAGCAGAAATGTCGTGCGTGTTATCTTAATGAGTTGTGGCAAGAGGGTTTGAACTACGTAACATTCAAAGAGAGTGCGTGCGAGTGAGGTGAGATACGGACGGCCGGACGAGCCGAGAGTGCGATGTCGAGGTCTGGCAACCGTCGGAAGTCGCCAGCACGATGCCGAAAGCGTGAGGACTGCGGATGCTAAGAAGGAAAGCAAAAATGCGAAGCGAAAGAGTACGAAAAGAGGGGCTTCATGAGTAGCAAAGAGGCAGGTCACGAGCTGAGATGAAGTGTATAGGTGGGATGAATGCGAAAGACAGGGAAACGAAACGAAGGGGGAGAAGGCGAGGCACTTGGGTTCGATTCGAATTGGCAGAGGGGGGTGGAATCGGTAGTACGGCGCGCTCATCCTCCCATTGCCACGATTGGCAACAGCAGGCCAGGAATGAGAGGCATTTCCCTTTGGGCCTTCTTTGAAATGTCCTCGCGCGCGAGAAACAGCACAAACATACCGTTGATCCATCCAACGCGAACAGAATAAGAGCTTCCTTTCAATCTCGGGTCTTTTTCCGAGATTGGAAGGGACCAAAAAAGCGCCGTGCAGCATCGCTGATTATGTCAGCACTGAGGGCGTTTCAATGGCGGACTGAGAGGGTACTGAAGTCGTGGATGGCAGCTTTGAGCAGAGAACAGAGAAGGGTCAAAGCGGGTAAGATTCAGGGCTTTCTGGAGGGTGCAGTTCCCGGGAACTTGGGTTTGTGAAAAGATGGGGGTTACCTGCACCGTCTCGTTGCTGCTGCTCCCCACGATGGGATCCTACCCGAAACAACGGTTCGCCAGGTGTCACAACCGGTGTACCACAATTTCCAGGTAACACAGGGCATTATTTTTATTTAATTATTATTTTCTTTTTTTCTAATTTCTTTTTGGGCTTACACCTTGGCCGCGCTTTTGCTCTCTCTCTTTCTAGAGGAAAACGCAGCCCGCATCTTGCAAAACACTCACTCACAGACATCATCATAGTCTCCTTCCCCCAACCCGTAAGCTATTATAAAACCCGCCTCCGTCCCAAAGGCCCATCCCCCTCCTCATCCAGCACACCCAGCCCCCCTCCAGCTCTTCCTTCTTCTTCCCTGTCCTCACCTACCCGCGTTTTCCCATGTCGCACTCCTACTACCAGTCCCTCTTCCAACTCTGGTTCCTGTCATCGCTACGAACCATGCTCGCCATCGTCCAACGGCTACTACAACGCCTCGTCGCATCCCCGACCGCGACTTCCACCCCACCACCACTACGATGGGAGCCCGAGCCAGACGCACCTATCGACCTCGAAAAGCCCGTATGTCATAGCTTTTCAATGGACGCGTCGCGTTCCCCGAGCCGGGCTTCATTGACTGACCTCTCGCCCGTCAATAGTACAACCATTCTCGCTACCTCGACGCCGAGACCGGCGCATTCCCAAGCAAACCTTTGCCGCATCTTCCTCAACCGTTCTACGCCTTCGAGGAGATCCTCGCTCTTGTCAATGGGCCACTCCCGGCGTTGAGCCTTGGAGAGGACAAATCAGAGGAGGCTATTTCGCGTCGCCCCTTCGGCGAGAAGTGGAGAGCTAAAGTTCGGGCCGTGAGTAATTCGCTCTTTGTCTGGGCCTGGCACCCCCCCTCCATTTCGCTGTCACCAACAACGACGACGAACGGGAACCCAGGCCCTTTGAGCGGCTCGGCCGCCGCCACCTTGGGATCTAAGGCTGACCCGAGTTTGTGCGTCTGTTTCAGCAACCTACACTCGATTTCACACCTCTCAAGGACGACATCCCGACATTGCAACGCGCTCACGCTGTCCTGGCTTGGCTCGTGCACTTCTACGTCCACTCTACTCCTCCTCCGCCGAACAAGGAAATCGTCGTTCCTGCTTCTATCGCTCGTCCTCTAGTCCGTGAGTAAAAACATTTCAATCGAGCGCGGAATCAAAGTTCAGAGGCGCTAATGTTGTGGTCCTCGCTTCTCGCAGAGGTTTCCCAATGGCTCAAGATTGCTCCCGTTCTCACCTACGCCGACACCGTCCTGTGGAACTTTGAACTCGAAGATGAGGCCAAGCCTTTCACCGCCAACAACATGACCTTCACGACCCTCTTCAACATGAGCAACGAAGCCAGCCGCGACGAGAGCGAGTTCTATCGGTGCTGCGCCTGGATCGAGCAACGCGGATTCGACTGCACCAAGCTCATCACTAGCCTCGTCGAAGATCTTGAAAGCCCTCCTCTTTCCAACGACTTGGACAAGGCCGATTATCACGAGCTCATCGCTGGCCATCTCAGGGTTTTGGCTCCAGTCGTTCATGATCTGACAGACATCCTCATGTCCGTTAAGAACTCGTGTCGTCCCAACGCCTTCTATTCATCGATAAGGCCGTGGTACCGAGGAAGCGATACCGAGGGCGAAGGCCTTCGCTGGGTTTACGAGGGAGTAGAGGACTGTGGATCATTGGAGCTTAGCGGTCCTTCGGCTGGTCAAACATCAACCTTCCACGTCCTCGACGCACTTCTTGGTGTTCAGCACAACGACAAGAGCCGACCCTTCATGGAACGCATGCTGCAATACATGCCTGCGGAGCAGCGTGCCCTTCTTCGTCATCTGCAGCACCACTCTCATTTCATCCGCAATCTCGTCAACGAATCCGAAGTCGTTCGCGACGCCTACAACGCGGTGCTGGATGCCATGGCCAAGTTCAGGACCGATCACTTGCAAGTCGCTGTTCGTTACGTCGTCAGCCCCAAGGACAAGTGCCCCATCACGGGTCTCAGTGCTGCAATGTCCCAAGCTGGATGCCCAGCTCAACAACGCAAATCTCGTGGCACGGGCGGTAACGAACTGTCCACAATGCTGAAAGGTAGCCGCGATTCCACAAGGAGCATGAGGGTGTAATTTGATACATGCACAATTTGTCCTTTCTGCTTTCTTTCGCCTCAGCTCTTCGTTCTTCCACCATTCTTCGCTTTTCGTCGCCACCTTTTATTCTCTTCTTGGTGTTTTGCCACACCAAGCCCTTTGTCCATCGCCCACATCTTGCTTTTTGCTATCGCTTTCGCCACCACCCTCTTGTTTATTTCGGATTCCTTTTCTCTCTCATCTAGTCGCTGTGTAGCCTTTTCCGTCATGAACACTCCTCTATCCTGTCTGCCGTCTGTTGTCGAACTGTCAAGCCCTCCAACGTTCTTAGTTTTCTTGTTTCTACATTACATACTCATCGTACTGCTACTCCACTGTGCTATCAAGTACCGCCTGTTTTTGTTCGCCCAGTTTTGAGACAAAAGAAGAATCTATACTCTGTGATCATACTTGAGAAAGAGTGCGGGCGCGTACATAGAGAAAATTAAATCAGAGCCGGCTTGTTTTGACGCTCGGCGAGTAGCGCGGGACATAGAGCGGAAGCAAAATTTCTCGATTGAGGTAGTGCATTGGGGGCGGTGAAAGGGAGGAGGAAATAGGGTATAATGGGGTCCATTAAGCACAACACTTCTTAGTGTGTACGGTGGAGCCACTTGACACCATTGGGAGACACGGCACAGTAGGTAGCTACGTAGGGCAACCACCCCCATCCCTCTCCTTCAATGAATTGAACCGCTTTTTGGTTGCCATTTACACATTTGCCTACTTCTCTCTCGCTATTTTCACCATGTTCGGGCGTTGTGTCCCGCCAGCTGGCAACCATCACAGCGCGCCGAATGCGCCCACGTTTCGGATTTCATCACGGGGGTTGGGTGGAAGAAGCGGAAGAGACGAAGTCCCGGAGTTGGGAGATGATGATGGGGGGCGGAAATGTCTAATGACATGCCTTTGGGCTCCGCATCCCGATTACTCCGAGGGCACCAGGCTCGCCTTAAAGTTGTAGAAAAAAAAAATCTTCCATCCATTGAGATAGCTGCGGAGTTTTCTTTTTACAGAGACTTGTGACCCCAGTCGTCACGCTTACTCACCGTCATTGATCTTGTGTCTCAAAGCCCGAATACAGATGCGCACTCCCGAGTACGGCACGGTGCACGGCAGACGTGCCTTGGAGCGCAATGGGGACCACGGGCAAGCGACCGAAAAAGAACTGAAAAGCAGGGGTGAGAGGGGTCTGCTGCGACGCCCCCGACCTGACCAACGGGTTCCGGGGTGTAGGGAACGCGGGCGCCTCCGTTTCCCGAAGCGTCCAAAAGAGGTAAATCGATTTGTCGTGAGGGACAGGGAAGCGCTCCTGTTTGTGTAAGATCACTCGCTCCTCTCCTTCTCCAGTGGGCAAAGGGTCGTGACTGTTTTCGCCCAGCGTCCCAAGCAAGCAACACGCCCAACACCTCAGCTCAGGCCTCTCTTCTTCTTCTTCCGCTTTCAAGGGAGGAGGACAACCGAGGGGAACATCCCGTTACGTTGATAGTCCTGATGCTGGGGAATGACAGACGGCAGGGTCAAGCGAAGGGGGGACACATCAGGGCGTGGCATGGCAGGGCATGCCCATGCTTTAGGGTTTGCGTTTCGTCACTCCCAACTCCGAAATCTCTCTTCGTCCCTCTCCCCGTCAAGGAACCTTCCACCCGTACGTATGCTACGGCGGGGAGGGTCATCCGTTTGGCCGCGATGCGGGAAAGCATTTGCAAACCAACGGCGGCCCCCGCTACCATCGGGAGATCTCAAGAGTGTAACGTCCTCATCGGGAGAAAATGATCTTGGCCCAACAGTCATGGGTCAAGGACGGAGTTTCTAACGACACTTCATATCGCCCATGGCCCTCTTTCGATAATTTTTCTTCTATGTGGGTGGCGATCAGAGCGAGTCGCGTGATGAGCGAGCACATGTGCGTCCGAGGGCAAAGTACCGTCGTTTCGTTTCTTTTGATCAGAGAGGGCGGGGAAGAAAGATAGAGAGCCAACCGTCATTGATGACACTGCTGTTCTCCATTGAAGGTCCGCCTTCACGTTTTGCTTGCCTTCATTCCGCGAAGAGCAAGAACGGCCCGTCTCAATGGGGCGAGTCGCCGTCTCGGGAAGATTTCCCTCCACACCCTGCCTGCTATTTTCCCCAAGGAGCCGACCGTGCAACACCACGAAGGAAGAAAAAAAATTTGCCAAGCTGAACGATAAAAAAAAAAGGACAGCCGTCTTCGAGCCAAACTTTTGCCACTTTCGAGAAAGAAGAAGCTGCTCTGGGACCGAAGAGCTTGTACACTTGTACCAAGTTCCGGATCCGAGAAAAAGGTTACTTTACTCACCCAACTTTGTCCTTCAACCCGCTGAGACCAACTTTTCCTAATGTCGCATATCGCCCGGTGGACAGCGGCGGCTGGGGTTCTGCCGAACGGTAAGTCCCGCTGGCCGAGCCGCAGGAGAAGGGAAAATGCGTAATTTAATTATTTTTGATCTGTTGATGGTGGTGTCGCAAAAGGTTTTAGAGATTGGAGATTCCTCCGCAACGCGATCGATCCCGAGCGTGACAATTTTTCTTTGTGAGATGTAGAGGGGACCACTATTCGGCGCAATCCAAACGACCGGAGCCATCGGACCGTCAGAAGCAGGAGCGTCCCCTCGGCAGCACCACGACACGCGGGGGAGGACGGGGTTGAAATGCTTATTTACTTTAAATCTTAATGGGACCCTTTTTTTCGCATTTTTTCATTCATCATGAACACGCGACGCGAGTGTTTGGTTTCGATCGTCATCAGTCACATCACTCGCACACACAAAGGCATTTTTTTCACGATCGTGCGCCCCATGTGGCGTTCCTGAGACTTTTCGCCTCCCTCAGGTCCCATCGCAAACGTTTTCCATACTAGTTAAATATGTCTCCAGCCACACACAGCCGACCTTCAATTATGACGCGTGCGGTCTCGTAAAATATCTGGCACGCCTTATGGAAGAGTCTATAAACGCAGTACCACTTTCGAAACCCGCACTTCGGCCGACTCCTAAATCGTTCTGCCTCACCTTCCCGTCGGGAATGATTCCGGATAGCGCTTGGGGCGGGCCTTGGGCGCGGAGATAGTAATTCGCAGAATTAAAAGAAAAAAAAGAAGGAATAGCCACGACGGAATGAAGTAATGCCCGTATAGAATCCTACTGCGTCCTGTTGTTGCACAGCCGAGTCCATGCCACACATTCCGAAGAGAAAAAACAGGATCATGATATTCAGCCTCGTCCAAAGAATCATCGCGAAGGGCACCCGCATCCCGAGGCCGTCTCTAACGATCGGCGTCCAGGGAGGAATAGAAGAACACGCGTAATCACAGCCTTCCTAATCACAGAACTTCCTTGCGAAGGAAGCGACGACTCCAGCTCAGAACTCGTTTTCCGAGACTTTTCTGCTGCTCGTCCCGGAAGGACGCGAAAACGACAAGTGAGCGCGAGGAATTCGGCCTATTCGATTCTCAACTCCACCGGCAGAAGAAAGCCCACATGGTGCATGGCCACCCACCCCCCAAAATAATGCGTGGCAGGGTCGTTAAAGAGAAAGAAGCAGACACACTTTTGAGCCCTCGGAGCGGACTCAACGTTTCACGAGCTAATCGCCGCCATAAACGTTGGAGGTTCGTGCCAGGCCTGCTCTAGCAGTGCACTGCCGCAGTCTCTTTCTGATAACGATTGACGTCATAACAATGCATTGGCGGGGGCAAAAGCGCGGCCAAACCCTCAACGAGGGTTACTCACTGATGTATGCTTCGAAGAAGCTGAGACCCCCCGGCAGTTAGAAACAAGATCACAGATGGCGATGTCACTCAAGGCCTCCACACATTCAGAATCAGGACCCCTTCAGGCCCCGGAGGCCACGAGCCCAACCGGAAGCCGCTGCCGACCACCCCAGTCCTTAAAAAGAGGGTTCGCAAACTCGACCATCGTTGCAAAACAATAGTTATAGAGTTTTATAATACATAACGGGTAAAACCGAGCTAGCAGAGACTCTCTGGACGCGCTAGTACGCCTTGAGGGTGTCCAGAATAGCGTGACCTTCGGCAGCATAGTCAAGCGGCCATACCCGGTTGATACCGTAGCGGATCCGAGTTTGATCCTAAACGTCAGTGATGTGAGCGAGGGACAGGGACAGCATTTGCATCAAAATGAACCCACGTTGAAGGTATCCGATTTTGCACGGCAAGAAAAGTTGAATATCTTAGAGTGCGCCCGCTCGATGATCCCTTGCGCAGCTGTATGATCGTCTTGCTGTTATCGGAAGGGCGTTAGTAATGGGCACCGAGGGATGCGGTGCCGTATGTCTCACCTCGATATCATACAGTTGCTTCGCGGTCATACCGAGAATGGATTGGCCCACGTCATTGAAGGCTTGGAGCCATAACTGGTTGGTGTGATCGGCGACATGGAGTGTCATCAAATATCTATGGCAGTGATGCAAAGTCAAAACACCGGCCAAAAGAAGGAGGCCGTCGGGGTTCTCGATGCAACGAACCTGACGTCCGGCTCAGGATAGTTTCGGTCGCACTTCTCGCACCGCCAATCACCACTCGGCTCCTGTGTAACCTTTTTGTTGCACTTGTCCGATGGACAAGCGGTGTACATGACCGTATCGGGTTTGACGAAGATGATGGTCGCACGACAAGAAAAGTAATCGGCATTGTCGCCCTGGCCGATTCCTGAGTCCTTGACAGTAGTCAGGGTCATGAGCTCGTCGCGTCGGAATTGGCCACCACCAGATCCTCCGCCGGCAGCGCTCTGCGAGTTGAAGCTTGCGCCCTGACCTTCGCTATCATACCTGGAGATGAAAGAACCTTCAGGGAACACGGATCTCTGGTATGTCATTCAATACACTCACCATCCCCGCAACAAGTGTGCTTCACCAATGTCGGGGTTCTCCTGGTAAGTGCTAGTGCCGACCATCGACAACGTCCGGCCTTTTGAACAATAGAATTGAGCATCACAGCTTGGCAAAACGGATTACCCGATATGCGCCACTCACCGCCGAAGTCACCGACCTTGACAGCCTTGAAGGCCATCACTGGATTGTTGGTCGCATGGAAGGACTCGGCTTGTTTGCCCCAAAGAGTCATCCTAACGCTGTATTGAGAGCGATCAACGAGCGTAATATCACGCTTTGTGAGCTAGATGCCAAACATTAGTCAGGACAGTGTCACGACCGAGAGTTCGGGGCCCCCACCGTTTTCCCCGCCTTCGATGTCAATTCCGTCAGATCCGAAACCTGACTAACGACACCAAGGACATCTGGATAAGAAGCGTCTTAGGTTTAGGTCATTGGCGGCTGGAGGAGGGAGATACCGATGATAGCATCCTTTTCGGTCTGGTCCAGCTTGCCAAGTTCGACAAAGTTGTAGCGAATTTCGGGTACGTTGGAAGCATCCGTACACTGCGAAGCAACACAGGCCATGAGGTCCAACTTCGTCAAGGGAGTAGGACGGGTGGAGGCCTCACCTCTTCCACCTCCGTGTGACGCTCCAGACCAAGCTCGAAGTCGTTCGTCGATCCCCCAAACTTCTTCTTTGCGATGTTTACCCTTGCCTTGGATATGAAGTATACTTTCCCTTCCTGGAATTTGTCAAATAACTCGTCAACCGCAGTGTTGAAAGCCGTTCCACGGATTTCTCCCGTTTCGTCGGTTAGAGTCACGTTGAAGAGCTTCCCCTCCCCACGCGCAGTTGAGAAGTTCCGAATATCCGATTTCTGGGTCACACGAGCCTTGATAGTCCACTTGTTTTGGTACGGACTCAATTGCTCGATGGGATATATAGGGTAGTTGTTGGAAGGCTTGCTAATAGCCGATGCGCCCGGTCGTTTGTTGACAAGCGTGGGCGCAGGAGCCGTGGAAGAAGATGTACCAGCAGTAGGTGTCGGTTTTAAGGTTGGTTCAGGAGGAGGGACGACGCCGGAACTCTCGATGTTTTTAGGCTCCCCGATTTTCTCTGCGTCCCGCTCCACGACCTCCAAGTCGATCAAAATAATGAGTCTGCGCGCATCCAAGTCAGTGCGCGGTGAGATATTCAGCGTCACAGAACTCACTGTTTACCGGCTAGCATGCTAGCATGAAACTTGGTCAACTTGATTACAGAGAATCTGACTATCTGCTCCTCGTCGACCAAATTGTTGCGTTGGGTCGCCAGCATGGCTTGCACAAAATGCGTTCCATCGGAAAGAATCAACCTAGAAAGGAGTATAGTCTAAGTTCCAGTTTTAAACGCGTCTACGACGCGTCTGCAGCACCTCTTTCGTGGCGGATCCCCAGGCTTATTCCCGGCTATCTCCTTGATAATGAGGATTTGGAGGATAGGCTCCCAGCCAAAAAGGTCATCTTCTGTTTGTGTTTTCACTGCGTAGAGGAAACGGTTGATTGCACCTTCTGTGAGTTGATCCATCGGGGTTGAAGAGGACGTAAACGGGTAAGTGGTTTCGGGCTGGACCGACGCGCTCTGTTTGTTATTCTCACAGTCCCGTTTGTCAGCACAGCTGCCTCAGTCTACACTTAGGGTCATAGGGTTTCAAAGATATGAGAAATTGTTCTAAGAATATGTGACTGGGGATGGAAGGTTATTTCAAATGGAGGTGCAATCGTTTCTGGCAACGACTATGGACTTGACAGGTTGGTATTTGCATCCGAAATTCAAAACACACTTTCTAGCTGAGCCGCTCCAGCAACAGCGTCGTCGAACCGAGTAATCGATGAGGTTGCCCGTACTGTGTGATATTCATGTTAAATGGGCGACGAAGTGAGCATGCTACAAGCGTCCTCACCAGAGGTGGCAACCGCATCTCCGACCGGAGTAAAGGTCGCGCTAGCAGCATCGTATTTCCATGAAGCAACCTCTAAAGTTCAAGTATTAGTGTGAATTGCACAAGGCAGGCAGGTCACCATTCCTACCGGAAGCAATCTTGTCCGCTGGGAGGTCGAGGAGAGCACTGGCCTGGGCCGCAGGAATACCAGCATAAGCTCGAGAAAGAAGGGCGACAATGCGTTTTCTCCAAGCCACTAGACGTTGGACAAATGTAATCTCCTTAGCATTTGATTTACGCTGAGTTTTGCGGGCACACATACATTGCAATGCGCCAGCCATAGATTCGACCAAAAGAGCTAGCTCCGGTTCCAGAGCCTGCGGATTTTGAGCGAGTGAAATCAGCGTAGATACGCGTGGTTGGATATTTTGATATTTTCTATCCGCGATTGAGGCCGTTAAAGGAAGCAAGGCTTGCGGTAGAGCCGTGGCTGCCAGTGGACCGGGAAGTCGCTTTAAGGCAAAATAGGCCGAAGTGCTGGCAGAGAATGAGCCCAAAGGAGTTACTTAGGCATTATCTTAAAATTGTGTAGCACAACATACGCATCGTCATTGATGAGATGGGCCAATACCAGAGGGCCGGTCAGGAGCAGACGGCAGCTGTCAGGGTCATCTGGAATCTGACCACACCACATCCACAGCTATTAGCCCTGAGCATGACCAATCTTTGCCTGGATACTCACTGCAGCTTCCATATTGTCGCAGGCTTGGGCTAGCTCAGCATAGCGCCCGGCTTGGGCGAGTTTCGCGAGATCAGGAAAAGTAATTCGGATTTGATGTCTGTATGTGGGCTCCGACGTGGCCAGAGTGGGCTGGATAGGAACAGGAGGTTCGACTCCCGGATTTGGTGTTGGAGGCTGCTGCATAATTGTGGTTGGCGATCGTCGTAATCGAGACCAAAGACGGCAACTGAGACAAACAAGGGTCTGATCAACCACGCGTAGGACTCGCCACCAACTGTCGACTCAAGTACAAAGGCTAAGAAAGGATCCATACAAGACGATATCGCTTGACTATCCTTGAAACCGCTCATACTGAGCTTGATTAGGTCCAGAACATCTTAGCCGGCGCATTGCAGGCGGTGTCTTTTTAACACAGCACGTTGTAGAGGCGTTGCATCCTGTCGCTTTCAAACTCTGGCCACTAGACCATGGACGGCGCCCAAGCCTCAATGCAAATCAACACTCTCGACATTGGTGGAGGAGCTACCCTAGCAACGAAAAGTGAAGCTGAAGTATCAGAAAACTGGGTTCACTTGAAATTCACTCATGCGGGGCAAGAGTATGCTGTGGAGTTGGCTGATTCGGATAGGTATGCACAACGATATGGAAGTGCGCCGAGAACTCCGGTTTACTCTTGGCTCGCTCAGGGTATTTGATTTGAAGGAGAAGCTATACACGTTGACTTCCGTCCCATTCGAGCGGCAAAAGATTCTAGGCCTTGTCAAAGGCAAGCTGCCAGCCGACGAAGCCACCATGTAGGAGCTGGAACAGCTGAATCTGGAACAAAGCTACTAACTTGAAGCGTTGGTGATGGCAGCGCCAGCCTCAAGTTACCCGAGGGGAAGAAGTTCCAGCTCGTTGGGACCCCTATTGGCCAAGAGTTCAAGGAACTGTCAGGTACGCCACCTGGTTGCCAAGTCTAGAATGCCCTAGTCAAACTTACTACGACATTGACCGCAGCTCTTGAACAACCCGACATCATTAACGACCTTGACGTCGACTTCTCAGACCCTGTGGCCCAGGCTGCCTTCATTAACGATGTACGAAACATACGAAAGATTCGAGAGGTGGCAAGCAAGCTCAACGTCAGCATGCCGTTTTTGAACGTTAGCACGATGCTAACCGGATCGCACTAGGTCAATATCATGAATCCTTTACGCCCAGGGAAAAAGTTGCTGGTGTTGGATATTGATTACAGTAAGTCCGGACAAAGGGCAGGTGCAGCCATCTTTACCATCTTCCGGTTTTGAAATAGCCATCTTGGACACGAAGCCGCTGACATCGGGTGCACTTCCGCCTGCGGAGTGTGCTCGGCCAGGCCTACACGAGTTCCTGGAATCTGTTTATCCGTTGTACGATATCGTGATTTGGTCTCAAACGGTCGGGCACCGGATGATGGGCGAAATCGCAGCTTCTGACTGTTGCCGTAATACAGAGTTGGGTGTGGCTGGAAACGAAACTTGTCGAGCTGGAGATGGTGGGGTCGGATAAGAACTACAAGGTAAATGTTCCTGGAAACGCCAGGAAAAGCGCGTGTGCGATTGAAGCTAATCAACGGTGGCGCATAGATCGCATTCGTCCTCGATAAAACATCCATGTTCACGGTGTTCTCGCTCCGGGAGGGGAAGAAGTTTCAGCACCACGTGAAGCCTCTAAAGGTCATCTGGGCGCATTTTCCCCAGTGCGGTCCGGAGAATACGATCCATATTGATGACCTCGTACGCCGTCACAACGCTAACACGTCAAAACTTGCTCGACTAATCGTCGGTCACCCCCCCACCCCAAGGGACGTAACTTTGCCCTGAATCCTGGGGAGGGCCTAAAGATCTCCGCCTTCAAGAACTGTCATACGACAGAAGCGATGCAGGACCGTGAACTGGTAAGGCTTGGCAAATACCTGGTTTGGTTGGGGAAGAACGTGCCCGATTTCCGTAACACGGACCACAAGGTCAGCCCACACGACGAGGGTTAAGGGCTAATATGTCTGGCTGACGACCAATCTCAATTCCAGAATTGGAAGAAGATTGCGGACCTCGTACCCGACGGTGCACCCCCAGGTTCAGCATAAGGACTTAATTTTTTTTTCTGAAATAATTTCTCCATTGTCACGCAATTCATTATGCACTTGCGATAATTGAACACGGGTCGGGCTCCTCGTGCCGCGCAAACAGCGCGGGATCAAGGGATGATCCTTCAGAGAAGTGACAATGACGTGCATCGACTTGTTCCCGGAGGTTGGATCCGCAAATGGACTCGGTAAAATTCTCCACGGGGCCTAAAACAAAACAAGGGAGGGAAATAGCGGAAGCAAAGGAATAATTAAGCTCGTGGTCTCACGTGCTCAGCTTTAAATGCTTGTTTTGCGCCAATCGGAATCGGATGGGGTAAACGGGGGTGCATGTGGCCAACTGTGCCTGTTCCGCTCAGTGGACGACCTCAGAGAAGCTCCAAACTCCGGCACACAATCATCAACCATCCCGAGATTTACTGCTCTCTATCACAATCGCCATGTATCTATACAATCACGCCCATTGTCCATCGAATCCCACAAATCCAGTGAGCAGGAACACCGGGAAGAAACGTTTTTTCTCCAGAAGACTGCACCAGTTCCATGCAGAGGTCAGACGACCGTCGATGCACGAACCAGCGTCGTAAAAGTTATCACTGGAGGCGTAATGTGTACGTCAGTAAAAATATCATCTCACGCGCGGACGTCAGTTCCCCGTGCGGCTGTGCAAAACTGCCAGACGCAAGAGGCTGAAGCCGTATGCTTATCAATGATCATGGACTCACGCGCCGGAGCCGTCAAAGGCGTGTCTGAAGAAATCGGTAAGGATTTCAATGATAAGGGTTTCAGTCCCTCCAAACTCTTGATCTATGTACGAGCGAATGGCAGACTTGGGGTTGGCGGTAAGCTCGGGAATTTGACGGAGTACATTGGTTATTGGAAGCAGAATTCGATAAATTTGGGAGTACTTGTCTGGAAAAGATTGGATGAGTTTCATTAACAGCGCAACGCCGACGCAAAGCGTTACCAATGAACATGAGAGCGTTTGGCACGGCTGTATCGCCGAGGTGAATGACAGAACTTCCAACCCAACTGCCGATATTTTGCTGTGCCTTGTTCAATATGGAATGCATAATTCGCGAGGTCCGAGGACATGGCTGAACTCGCTGCAACCCCTGGCCGGTATCCCTGAGACGATAGGTGGTCGTCGGAGATAGTAGGTCCTGTTCAGCTAGACTCCATAGCTTGAACATGTCTAAAACGGTAGTTCCACGATGATGATTAGAAATTTCGAAACGCCCAAAGCATTGGAACAGGAGCGATATAGCTACTCACCGTGTAAAATTTCCCTCCACAGGGTCAAGCTCTGAAGAACGTAGGCGTACTGCTTCTCGTGACCATGCGACAACCTCGCTCCGTCCTTCCCGCTTCGAATAGCAAGCGAAGGTTTCGGTTCAGTGGGGTGGAAGTACTTCTTAAGGTACTGTATCATCTTGTCACACGGGTCGCGATTGACGCGGAGGAAAGCATGGTTGTCACCAATGCTATATAGGCACTGAAAGGGTAGGACCAACGTTAAACGAGGGTATCCCATTTGATAGCCGTGAGACTCACCTGTCGAATCAATTCCGGCTTATTCGACCGTTCGCCTCTCGTGCTTCGACCGCCGTACTTGCTTGCTAAAGTTTCGACAGCCCGTTCCTTCATCTTGATTTCCTTCTGCACCTGTCTCCTCTCTTTGCCCTCGGCGATAATCTCCATAGTGGCAGCTGAGATGAGATCATCTTTCAACACGTCCAGGCACTCCAGTTCTTCCAAGACATGATATACAGTACGAACGGTAGGCGCTTCAGGGTCGATGAGACTGAACCCAAGCATATCTTGTACTTCGGGGGTTTGCGCGTCCATCAACTGGGACGGAAGATACTTCAATTAGTGACCATTTCGGGCAGCAAAGGGCCTAGGTCGAACCAGGTAGATAAGTTTGCCGTAGCTGTCACGCATCCGATCAGGGTTTTGAATCTTATGCCTTCGTCCGATTTCAAATATCTGGGTAAATAATATAAGCATTCCGAGTTGGGTTCTGAGATCGAGCGGCTTACGAACCTCCTGATAGAAAGTGGCGTTGGCTTCAAAATTCCTCTCTGAGAATAATTGTTGTCCAAGATTGTAGTCGGCTAAATCGAGAATTGCAATTAGCTACGCCAAAGGCTGTCAGCCCCAAAATCGATAACAAACCTGCAAGTAAAAGGCCGGAAATGATCGAGCATAGCTCGCGGATCTGCGCGACCACACGCCGTGGCTTGGACGAGGAGAATGAAATAATGTCGATCTGGGGTGGTGCTCATGTTTGGGTCATCAATTCGTGTGGCATCGAGCAAAATACCCACCTTATTGGTGTACTCTGAAACCGTCAACGCTCCTTCAAGCAATCTCAAATACTTTCGTTCCTCTGGGGTGAGGCGCATTGGGATGTACTTTGCTCGTTCAAAGAACCAATCCCCGACAGAGGCGCCTAACGCCGGCTGGTAAGCACTGGGTAACGGCGCCGGAGGAGCCGGAGTAGTAGCACCCGATCGCGGAGCAGAATCCGGGCCAAGGTCGAGAAACTCTTCCTGTCAGATTTGGGGAAATTGGGTCCTGTCAAGTCGGATGCAAGAAAGGTGTATGCCGAAGTCTTACCTCGACTGGTCTAGGACTACCCGCAACAACGTGGTGTCCATTTATGGTAGTCAGAGGTTGTTTCGAACGTGTAGCGGCCGTTCGTTTTGCGGTCAATGGCTTTGTTCGATGGGACCTCCGATTGCCCTTTCGGTGCTGGGCTTGGAAGCAGACTTGACAATACACGTCGGAGCACGTTCCGCATGTCACCTCAGCAGGCTGGTCTGTCCGAGTCACAGAATCAATGATCAGCTGGGGAGTAACGTAGAAAGTCTAGAAGTTACGGGCGGACCTTCACATTCGACGCAGTATCCTTCTTTCGCTTCCGTTTCGGGCTCGTCTTCGTCCATCTCTTCTCCAGGACCATTATTTCCTAACTGTTCATCGTCCACGTTCCCGCTCAAGATGTCCGCCAAGGTATGTGACTTGGTTTCTTGAGTTTGTGGCGCAGAGGACGGTTGTGTTGATTCAACCCCCGCGACAGCTGGCTTTTCTTCTGAGGCCATTTCGACGTCTACGGGAAGGTTATCTGACTGACTCTGGGTGGGTGACGGTACTTCTGTTGTTTTGCGAAGGCTGATAATGGAGAGAAGACGCTTGAGTTTGTATGGGTGGTAGGGGTGGCTCATGAGACGAAGGCGGGAGGATACATCGTGCACCACCGGGCGCCAGAAAAAAACAATTTACAAACGCGGAAAGGGCGTGGAGAGCAACTTATTACGAGTAGATTTTATGCCGTTCTATTGACAACGCTGCACTATGATACACAGGGAAGTGACTACTAGGTAATGATCCGCTTATGAAACCAGCCAACGTCCTACATGGGCGAGACACTGTGTAAGCAAGCGTACGATCACACAAAGTCCCTTTGCCCCAGTCGTCGAGCCTCAGCCTCGCCTTAATATCCTCATCCTCACCCGTGCATGCCCAAGGGCGTGCCGAAGGATCATGCTCTTCCGTCAGAAGACGTGCGTACCAAACGCCGAGGGTGGGTCTTGTTACCAGATTTATCGTCATTGGCTACGAGAGGGTATGAATACGAGAAATAGCGTGCACTCACAAAGTAAAATAATCAGAGTGCCTCATTCATGAGGAAATGATAGGCTAGCGGATGTGGAGACTGCCAGGTTATCCTGCTTCATAGCTCGCTCACCCGTAGGGAGCAAGCATTCCGTTAGGATTGTTTTTGCAGTCCCCGTCAAGATTGGTCTAACGCATTGTCTAGGACCATCCCATCGTCGAGAGACCGTTACGGTGCGAAAGGACGATGATTCGATGCGTTGGTATGAAGAAGTTGAATAGTCCACGCTCAAATTTCTCTTGAGGCCCAGGGACCGCGTCTATCACACGGTTCAGCTCTACGCGTTCCCGAATTTTGCTACCAAATTCCGCCTCTCCAGCATGACCTCTGCAACAGCGGGTCCTTCACAGTTTGCTCAACTACTCAGGCGGTCGAAATTCGCTTCCTTCGACCCCGCTATCTCTCAAATCTACACTACTTCTGGAGGATATGCGCATCGTGGCGACTTTGGCTTAAAACGTCCCTTCCCGCCCTCTGCTCGCAACAAAAAACCATATGTCGTGGTCAAAGCTGTAGACGACTCGCTCGGTCAGACCCAATGGTCGACGGCTCAAAACCAAGGGCGTTGGATAAGGCGCTTCGACGAGAGCGGCGCAGGAGCTGAGCCTGCATACCGATCTCCCTGGCACGCCCGCGGCCGGGTTATGGCGGAATGGCACTTGGACTCGTCCTTCGATCAACCTTGGAGCCAGAAGAAGTTGCAGGAGGAGACACCGGCCATGCTGCCAAATTGGAAGAGGATGAGCCGTCCCGAGTTTGACAAGTACCTCAACAAACTTCGTCGCAGGCGAGGATCATTCAGGCAGTTCCTTCAAGATCAGCGGCAGACCGCCTATAACGAGGAAATGGAAGCGGCTTGGGACTACTACGAGCAGCGGTCACCGGACATCAAGCCTCCTTCGCCGCCCGAGCCCGTCAACCTGCTCAAGGAGTCCCGTCAATCCAACATCACGGATTATCGCGCCTTCCTTCAGCACGATGCCAACGAGAAAGTCTATCCTCGCGAGGCAGATCCGGACAAACCTTCCACTGGAATCGTACCTTCACCTCATCCCAACGCCGGTCTCTCCTACACACATGAGAACAAGCTTCAACGAGTCTTCCTCAACCCTACGCTCCCAGCTCGAGTTGTTGTGGTTCGCAATGCAACCGAGCCTCGCAAAATCTTTGCTTCATCAACTCAAAGTCCATTGTCCATCGCGGTCGCTGGAACGCTCGCCGAGGTCAAGGGAATGGACACTTCGAAGGAGAGCCTCCGACTGGACGCGGTATCTCGAGGCCAGCAAGACGTCAAGGCGGGTGAGATTCAAGCCACGATTGATAGCGTTACTGTCTCTACTGCGCCCCACGTCGTTGGAAAGCATAGTGGCTTGGGTGGAGGGCGAATTTTGGTCAAAGCAAGCGAATTCCATTTGCCCCCTTCGGCCATTCACGGCCGCACTTTCAACCCACATCCTCCTGGCACACCGGAGTACGTTGCTTGGGTTCCCCAGGACCCTTTCCAATCAGCGTCTGCGTTGAGACCCACGACCTTTGGGAAACCCGGAGCGAAACCGAAACGGGTCGCTGTCAGAGAAACGAGTGCCCAGCTCAGGGAGCTGGCCAACATTATGCGAGGAACGACACAGCCCAAGGATAACGCGGCGGAGTCCAAGGAAGAGTCCAAAGAGAAGGATGCATAGTACACGATAACCTACAGTAGCACACTTTGTCGTTTACGTTCTCGTACTCTACATTATTCATGGCTCTGATCGACCTGCACAGCTGCTTGTCCCTCCATCGTAGGATCCACGACTCCCGGATCGACCATACCAACTCCATCCACGGGCTCGTTAGGAACATCTCCGGGCGGTGGAGGTGCCGCACCATCTGGAGCGACCGGGAGCATAAAAGCACTGCGGACTGTTTCGACCATATGTTTGTACCAGTCTTGGGGCGCTCCAGCACGCATTTGCTCAATGGTAGCATGGCGAAGACGACGAAGCTCATTTTTCCAAATAGCATGCCAATCGGGTTGCCCGTCAGATCCAAACTCTGGCTCGTATGCGTCTTCGGCTAAAAAGAGCTGGTACTGAGGAGGAACCTGGATTGGGTAAGGGTTTCCCTGAGGATCAAACCTAGATAAACGGGTATGAGCGCGGGTGAAGGATGATGCCAGAAAAGATGTGCGAGCCGACATACCCGGTGTAGAAGGGTATAGGAACCGCCGGTGGACGAGGCATGCCTGTTGCTGGATCGAACCAAGCTTGTTGGTCTGGTGGAACGGGGCCAGCTCCGCTCGGTCCCGAGACTGGTACAGAGGGACGTCCTCTCCCAGGTTTACGGCCGGGAGTGACGATTCCATTTTTCTTTTTCCTGACTCGCTGAACTCCGATACGAGGGTCTACAACCTCATTGATGGTCCAGTAACAGCCCTTTCCGCGGTCTGTGAGCGGCCGAGGAACCTTCTCGAATGACGGATGGAGGGAGAGGGTATGACGGATTGTGTTCTACATCGTCGAGGGTCGGTAGTCCAGGAAGGAATGGTCGGGTTTGGTCGGTAAATAGTATCAAATACCAGTGTATAAGTACAAGCAACGCGTACACAAGGGAGGTGTAGTGTATTTACTCACCTTCCACCCAGGAGGGACGGTGCGGAAGTATTCGAAGCGTTTCTGCAACAGGAAGCCAGTTCTGAGGGTTGGTCGCCGTTCCGTTCGATGTCCAACACGCCGCACTCACTTCAAGGCAGTAATAGATGTCTTCTAATAAAAGCTTTCCTGTGGGCGATCCTTTAATCGCGCATCTTAATGGCGAGTAAGGATTCAGTAAATAGGTCGATTAGAGGATATCTAAACCAACCTGATGAGTGTAGAAAAGGGGTACATCGGCTTTTGGCCAGGCGGCGAATCTTTCAACATCTCAAGTGACAGTTCTTCTGTATTTTCGTACTCTCCGCCATCCTGATAGTAATTTACATCTCCATCATCTTGCATATTATGGTCTGAGACCTGTTGGAGGTCTTGGTCTGGTATTTCTTGCTGCATAGCCAGATGGGGGCGTCGATTGAGTGTGTGGTGGTTTGTTCGAACAGGATTCCAAACACTTCCGCCGTGGGAATTGCCGATGGATTTGATAAGAATCTACTGTTGGGAAATTTTGTTGACCTTTAACGACGACCTGTCTAATACCCGTGTTGCTCGCCTGGACATAACTTTCCGTCCTCGTTAGAGCGTCAAGGCGGGTCTAGAGCAGCTTGTGGACGTGCTGTCCTTTCTTGTCGCTCGAATTATTCGGTTGGCACACGGTCGGTGGTCCACACATATCTGTACCTGTATTTCAAGACTCGCCTTGTTAACATATACATACATTATCAACTTCTCAACCCTCCTCATTAGACCCGTTCATTTGTGCAGACTGGAAGCTTTCTGGGCCGTTGGCATGGGGCGATGAGATAGGAATAACTGGTCCTTCTTCCCTTTGGCCCATCTCCGGCAAATATACCAACTACACAGCTCATTCTTGAGATCATCTGCTTGATTAAGGAAGCACAGCATGGCACCCGTTCGGAAAACGGAGGCAGAGCACCTCATGGCGGTGACTGCGCAGGAGATCTCCGCTTACGTGGGAATACGCTACATTCTCTCCCCAACCGACTACCTGTCGGATGCCCAAGCAATAGCCTCCCAAGTCTCCCTTTCGTCTCCTTCTTCCTAACTTAACTCTTTACTTCGTTTTCTCATGCCACCTCCAGCGTTATCAGACCCATGGCTTGCATCTAGAAAGTTTGGCATTGTTATCGACGCCGGTTCCTCCGGCTCAAGGCTCCAAATCTACTCGTGGAGAGACGCCCGTGCAGTCCGCGCAAAAGCTTCACCCAAAGCCCTTCATGCCTTGCCAACAGTAGAGAAAGGCACTCTAGGAGCGGAGGACTGGCAGATCAAAGCTGAACCAGGTGCGTCGTGTCAACGCTGGAGCGGCAGGCAGCATTGCACCGACACGTTCCTCTCTCTTTAACCGACATCCCAATCGGTCTCTCAACTTCTCAGGTATCTCGTCCTTCGGCCCGAACCCAGAAGGAGTCGCAAAATACCTGGAACCACTTATCAGACATGCCAAGGACCAGATCCCACCCTCGCTGCACTCGTCTACTCCGATATTCTTACTGGCTACCGCGGGTATGCGACTTCTCCCCGAGGAAGAGCAGAACGCAGTCCTTTCAGCGGCATGCGACTACATCTACTCCAGATCCAATTTCGCGCTGGACGTGAACGCCAAGGGAAAGGCGAGCGGCTCTCCGCCAGGGCTGGAGAGATGTGGACGCAGCATTCGCATAATTTCTGGAGAGGAAGAAGGCCTCTTCGGATGGATTGCGGTCAACTACCTTATGAACGGCTTCCCTCTCACGCACAAGGACCATAATAAACCGACCACTTTCGGCTTCTTGGACATGGGGGGAGCATCTACCCAAATAGCGTTCGAACCTATATTCGACGAGGACGGAACGGTGCAGACGCCCAAGGAAAACCTAGCGGACGTCCACCTTCGCTTGCTTAACGGAGAAGAAATACGTCATCAAGTCTTTGTAACGACATGGCTCGGATTTGGAACAAACCAAGCCCGACAACGATATGTCAAGGAGGCCATTGCAGAATGGGAGCGACAGCACCACTTACGACTAACAGGAGGTTCGGACGACCATTCGGGAGTTGCACCTCACCACGCAAAGCATGCTGGATCAACCATGGTTTCCTCGATCGACATTAAAGATCCATGCCTGCCGAAGGACCTCGAACTCCATGACACCCACCTTGACATGCACTCCGAAGCGACACCCGTAAAACTCATTGGAACCGGCTCATTCTCTCAATGTCTATCAAAAACCACCCCGCTCCTCAATAAAACCGCTACTTGCGACCAGGCACCTTGCCTCTTTGGAGGCGTACATGTCCCTCCAATCGACTTCAAACACCACCGGTTCATCGGCATTTCCGAATACTGGTATTCTTCCCAACACGTGTTTGGACTTGGAGGTGCTTTCGACTTTGAAAAATATGAGAAAGCAGCCGAGGAGTTTTGCGGGAAGGATTGGGACGCTATTCTGAAAAAGCATCACGAAGCCGCAAGCCCCGACGCCTCGATAACCTGGGGACACCGTATCGACAAGTCCAGATTGGAGTTGCAGTGCTTCAAATCGGCCTGGATAGTCAACGTACTCGGGGACGGAGTTGGCATTCCTCGAACGTCCGAAGGCTGGCTGGAGGCCGACGCTCATGTCAAGGACACCCCCCATGTGGATGAACATAAAGCTGAGGAGCTGGGTCTGGACAAAGGCAAAATCTCCAATCCCGTGTTCCAGAGCGTCGACACTATCAAAGGCACTGCCGTCAGTTGGACTCTGGGAAAGATGGTTTTGGAGGCGTCCAAGGGAGTCCCAGCAAGTTCCAAGAATGCAAAACCACTCGCGGATCCCATGGGGCCCAAACCAAATATTGAAAATACAGTAAGCAGACCAATGTTCGGTATCAGCTTCGACGTCATCGAGGGGAACTTGCCCGCCCCACTACGGAGAGAGTCGCTAGGATTCTCTCCAGTCTTGCTACTATTCTATGTTCTCGTTCTCATGGTGCTTTACAGTCTGTCGACGAGAATGCGGAACCGGTTCAAAAATTCGTTTAGGAGGTGGAGGAGAGCGACAGTTGGGAGAAAGGACAAGTTGGATACATTTGTTGAAGAAGACGGGCTTGCTGGATCAAGTAGTGGAAGCTCCTCACCAACATCCCGGCCAGAGACGCCCGGTCCATTTGCAGCATCCGCTCAACTTTATTCTCACCCATCGGGCTTCGGTTCGTCCGTCGTATCAGCCGTCGTATCAACTATCAACCGCATACCGTTCCTGTCGACGTCTCGTCGGATATCACCAAACGGATCGTCATATCCAATCTCGACTTCTCGACCACGGCCAAAACACTCGCTTTCGATGCCTACACCAGCTTCGCCATCTTGGGCAACTGCGACATTATCGGTACCACCGGTGAACGGCGGCACACCGCGACTTTCAAGTGATGAGCGAGGTGAAAGCGTCCCAACGCCTCCAAACGGTCTGAACCCGAACGGGCTTGCTTTACTTTCCTCGTCGAGAAACTCGTCACAGATCAACTTGGCCAGGACGTTTGCTACGCCTCGGAACGTGAGCGGACTTTCAACACCTCTCCCTCTCTCGGGTTATCGGACTCCTGCGACGTACGACGATGTGTAGAACCTTCCAGCCCCTCTATTTCCCTTAATCACCCCCTACTCTATATCTCTGTTGGACTTGTACTGTTTCGCCTTGAGTCGTCATCGGACCCTTCGCTTCCACGTACCTAGTTCGCTATTTACCTTTGTGGTGTTGTTTTCTGCCTCCGTCCGCTGGTATTTGGATATTATTTGGTTCGATTGCACATTCCATCTCGGTGTGACAATTATTGCTTCTTGCCTCATTGATGGTAATACACAGCGGCTTCAATGCGCCTCCGAAAATTGCCTCTCAGCGGTTCCGCCGTGATACCGATCAATTCAGTTCCTTCACGCCTGCCTAAGTTAGTGCAAGAGCACCCAAAGTCGCCTTTCCTAAACTAAGTAAGTGTGCGGGGGCGCTGGCACTGCTAATCCCCTTTCGGTCCCGCCGCCGGCTCATGATCAGGTGCACGACGACCAAAATGCCGTTCCGTTGTTTACATTCAGAGCACTAGTCCTCTCGAGGGTTCGCTCCACACCTTCGATTGGAACCCTGGTCTCCAAGTTGCGCAGCTTCGTCCACATGTCTAAAGAAGTTGGAGTGGAGCGAGAATTCGAACCAGAGGGTCGTGGCAAGCTTACTACCGTGCACGGGCCAAGAGATAGTCGACAAACTCCGGAGGTTTCAGATCCAGATTGACTTCTGAACAAGAGAACGAAGACCAACGACGACAGATGTGACAGAATAAAAGTGGGGCCGGGTGTGGGTGCGGGGCGTGAATACGATCCGGGAAGCGAAATGCAAGGTCCATGACCGCTAGCGAGAAGAATGGGGGGCACGAGACAGTCAGAAGGAGGTCGAAGAAAAGAAGATAATGAGACATAGCAAAAAAAAGTGCCGAAGGGAGAATAGGAATGGATAAACTACAGAGTGTTCGAGAAAAATGCAGTGAAGAGCGAAAGACGACAATACTCGGAATTGTCAACAAAGAAAACGTGAAGTAGCATCGTGGAAAGAAAAGCGTCGAAAAGGAAATGGATAAGTTGAGGGTATCATAAAGTTCGTGAATTATGGCGAGAAGGGAGCAAACATGGGATGAGCATGAGGGTCCGAACGAAGTCTGAAGGAGCAGAGAAAAGGGAATTGCGGGTGTATTATTGTGACAATGGAGACTTGCCCTTCGGAGGTGTGGTTCCTAATGGCTTGGTGGGAGATTTCTCGTCCTCAGGAAGATTCACACTCGACGTGGCAGGAGAGCTGTTCAAATCCGGGTTCGTCACTGTTAACCTGCCAACCGTCGGTGGAGGATCCAGTGGACTTGGGGGTGGGCTAGGTGGAGGACTTGGTGCCCGACTTCCAGCGGCTGACGGAGGTTGGAAGAAGAATTTAGGTTGTGGGGGTATCCATGCGTTCGGTGGGGGTGCTGGAGCCGATCCACTGCTGCCACTTCCGTTGCTCGTGTGGTTCGACAACAGCGGTTTTTGACTTGAAGGCGCAGAAAGCCCCGAGCCAGAGAACGAACGAGCGTGATGATGAGTGGGTTGGAAGTGTCCTAACCAACTTGACGGAGGTCCACCGGCTCCACTCGAACCCGCGGCGGGTGCACCGCCATCACCGCGTCCGAAATGCGGTAGATGACCCGACCAATGCATAGCCAGTGAGGGTCCATGCCAACTCGCGTGCCCGGGCCTCTGTGGAGTAGAGGTGTGTCCATGCCAAGATGAAGGGGACGCGATACCGAAACCGCCAGCAGATGCTTGGGAGCTCGCGCTGTTTCGCCTATGCTGAACCGGTGAAGGCGTTCGTCCATCTCGAGGGAGTATAGGGCTTCCGGGGCTGTAAAATTGAGGGTGAGAGGCGTAGTATGATGCTGGTGGGGGGTGCGTGGCTGCAGATGGCGAATAGAACTGGGAGGATGAATGGGAGTCTTGGGATGCGACGTCGTTCACTCGTTGTGCGCTGGCATTCGTTAGGCCCGGAGCTCCGGAACTCTCTGCAACCGCACCGTGAACAACAGTCTCACTACCGTCCTCCTCAGACCGATGTTCCTGCAGGAACGCGAGATTGGAACTGCCCAGCGGAGGTGATCTGGGGGACTTGTCAACCCCACCGACGGAAGACGACGATTTCGAAGAGATAGAAGCGCGACTTCGTCCAACCCGAGAAAACGCTTTCGTGCATTCTCGTGTTAGGTCGGACGAGGCGTTGGGAGGTAACGGTAAAACTGGGGATCTGGCACCTGGGGGTCGCGTCACGAAATTCGGTCGAGCCTCCTCCATGGGTGTGAGGAGCTTCCCGCCCAGCGAAGGAGGAGCGAACGAGCTGGATCTCCTTTCGTTAACATCCTAACAACAGTCCGAACTTTAGAAAATTTAATCGTTAAACGCGGGTGAGGAACATTTGCTCACCGTGACGGACGCCTGGCTCCTGCCGTCGGTCTCCTGCAACCGACTAGCGACAGTCCTCCTCCAACCGGGAAAGTTCTCGGCATCAGTTCGAAGAGCTCCGATGCCCAGAACAGGAGCGGACCCTCCTTCTCCGTCCGTTCCTGCCATTCTACGCGCTAGCCCTCGTTTCCTCCACCACCATATTAGAGCCCATCCAATAAGACAGGTCAAAGCAAACCCTCCCAAAGCACCGCCTACGGCCAGTGCCGCGAATTTTCGGGAACCCGGTGAGGTCGATGAGTTGGAACCGCTTCCGGAGGAGGAAGATGCCGAAGTGCTCTCCGCAGAATAAAAGGAAGTGATCGTGACGGTAGTTCTTGGAACGTCATCGGTGAACGCATCCCCAGAAGCGTCTGGTCCGTCGTCGTTGTTCCCGCTCGGTGTTGGAGTTGGTAAGAGTACATACGTTGTTGACATTGAGAGAGGAAGGGGGAAAAGGACGAGCGCAAAACCGCGGTACAGTGCTCGGCGGTCCTTAGTTTTGAGAGGCCTCTAGGAACAAGGGGCGCGTCGTTTGCGAGTTGAGGGACGCGTGTGAGCGACTTTCCTGGGGTCTCCTTGTCTGTGCCTTTTTACGACTGCACCTGGACCCGAATGCAGGACATCTAAAGGGGGAAAGACCGGAGAGAGGCAGAGAGCAGAGGGAGGAGAGGGGGGAGGGAGGGAGAGCGGAAGAGCTCAAAGTGTGAGAGGCGGATTCTGGTTTTTGAAGGACCCGAATGAGACGCGCGCTGTCCCCGAAACACAACAAACGATGCAGATCTGACGTCGCTCCTTCTCGTAAAGCTGCCGCCCGCTCTTCTCCCAGTCACACGCAACACAAGCCTCCACCCTCAATCACCCAACCCCCTCCCAGCCACCGATGGCAGGACGCGCAAACGGACGACCAGAGCCGGAAGTCATTGCCCAAGTCAGTCAGTTCACAGTGTCTCTGCTTTACCTCACAAAGGGGTGGGAGCGTTTATACCGTTCGGACTATCTATTTGCATGCTACTCTGACGGGACTTTCCGGCTATTTTCCTTGATCCTCGCAATGAAATGGATTCTGTTCGGACCTCGCACGCCCTCGGCACGGGATCGGCTACGGCACATCCGCGCAACGGCTGCTTAGTTTCAAGATGGGTTGAGCTATAGCAAAGGAAAACTCGAACAAGCGTTGACAGCTGTCCTCGCCAACAAGCCACAGCCGACAAAGGACGTCGTCAAATCCAAGAAAGAGGACGTAGACATAATCGTAAGCTCATGCACAGCTTTCAACGTACTCTCCTCCGCTTAACAACCTCATGTATTCCCTCTTTTTACCATGTACACTTCGCTTGCGCCGCCGACGCCGTCGTCGCCCACGCCTGCGCCCAAACACCGCGACGCCACAAAGGTTGACGAGTTTGAAATTCCCCGCGCTAGAGCGGAGAAAATCCTTGCATCGCACGATGGAAATGTCGAGGCTGCATTGTCCGCTCTCGTCGAGCGAACAGCATAAGCATCGCCAACGTAACAATAAATATTGGAATAGGGAAAAAAGATTTGCTGACTCGCATACAACGACACGTGTGGTTGTCCCGTTATTATTGCACACTCTTCCTCCTTCTGCGTTAGTTCGCGATTCCAAAAGCGAAGTACTTACCAGCGTGCCGCGTAATGTGCCGCTTTTCCGGCTTTCTCGGTGGCTATCCGTGTTCACTGCCGCCACTGCTGAGAGAAGCTGCGTTGAGATAACAAGAAGTCGATCGAGGTGCCACGCTCTTTCCTTACAAACGCTGCTCTTGGCTCCTAGAGAACCCAGTCGTGCATGCAGATAGGCAGCCATCGACCCATTAATGGCGCCGGTCCAAAAAACAACTCCGGAAAGGCGCTCACGGCAGACAAGAGTCCTGTCTACGGTTGTGTAGCAAGGCAAACCAAGCCCCTAGTGCTGTAACCCCTGACCGGCGTCCTTCAAGGCACGCCTCCACCCTGATTTGCTGCCCCTGCATCGTGGCAAGCAGCACAGCGCAAGGGTCCTTTCATGCAAATCTCTTGCAACATTTGAGGTACAGCATGCATTAATGTACCTGTGTCAGCTAACTATATTCGGACATAACAAGAAAGCCACAAAAATGCTGAGCATGTCGACGCTAGGTCGTCATGCTCGCTAAAATGCAGGCCTGAACTTCAACTTTCACCTGGTGCAAGAACTTTGTCTATGGACGAAAGGGGGGAGGTCTCCAAGCGAGAGGAAAGTTACATGCAAGCAACGTTGACGTACGACCAGCAAAGGTTTGAAACCGCAACGCTTTTCGTGGCTTGTGACTTTAACGAGAGGAGAGATGGCATCCTTTTCCGGAGCTTTTGTGTGCACACGCGCCATCAAGTTTTCGGGCCCCGACAATAATAACAGGCCCCCTCTCCGGGTCGAAAAAGATGTGCACTGCTCATATTTGGTACGGGTCGATCCAAAGTTAGATCCCTTCCACTGGGGACATGGGACTCTCGGGAACTTCCTTTGAGTGCGTTCGGAATGATACTTACAAGGCAAAGAGGGGAGTGAATGAAATTGTCAGCTGACAGACAATGATTACTGTATCTCTCTACTAGGCGAATTACATGTATTGAAGCTTTTAGTAACGCTGTACGATAACGCGGAGTTGGGTGCCCCGGATCATTCACCACGATCACAGACTTCCCGATCGTACGGCACATGCGGAGTTTCGATGCCGTTCAGTCCACGATTTCCACTTCCCCAGAGTTGCACATCCAATCCAAGAAGTTGTCCATCACGTCGTATCCGGTCCGCTCCACACCGGGAGCAATCTCTTTTCGCTCGGCATCATCATCTACCCGAGCCGAGGCATGGCCCGATGTTGCAATTTCCGGAGGGTTACCATTACGACGTGTTGATATGGTGGACGTAAATGCTTTCGGGTGTAACTGTTCTTTGCATTCTAACGCGTTGCTATTCATCGTCGAGTTCGCTGAGCTGGTCTGGGTCCTAGACGAAAACGAAAGAGGTCGAGCAGGTTCTCGACCCCACCCTCCCAGGGATAGGAGAATTGGCTCTTCAGAAGGCTGAGCGGTAGAAGCACCTTGACGAGATTCGCGTGGGGTCCCGAGAGCTTTCACATCAACAAGGGGCCCGATTTTCGAACCTCCGTCGCTGTCCCCAACCATGGTATCGCCGGGGTCATCGGCAAGCGGATCGTCTTCCATCTCAAAGAGGTCCTCATCAAATCCAAATTCGTCCAGTCTCGTAGACCCAGCAAGGTGCTCTCCCGCGTCCGGGAGCGGATCGAACATTTCTGTGTCTGTCAGCATGGGGGCAGAGGGATTTTGAGAGGTATTCGGGCCAGGTGAAGGAGGCAAGAAAAGAGGACGTCGGGCTTGCGTTTCTGGGTTTCGTGGCACAGCTAGAGTAGCGCTCGTTCGATGAGAAGATAACGGGGAAAGAGGAACAGCCCTTCCGTTGCGGTCACTGAGGAGAGTTCGAGATGAAGACGTCGCGGGCATGACACCTTTATTCAGACGCGCTTTCTTTGTCGGCGGGGGGTGGCTTTCACTATCGCTGACCAGAATGACCTCGTCTTCCGCTCTGGGAGACCTCTTCCGTTCGCCTTGAATCCTAGTCTTTGTGCGCTCCGGAGGTCGGGACAGACTCTCCAAGTCAGCATTAGCGAGAAGTTCGTTGAAAAGTTCGTCGCTGTAATCCGTAGACGCAGACGAAGGGGCCGCCTTCTGTGCTTTGGCGACCGAACGTGCCATGTCAGCGAGATCAGGAAGTTCGTCTTCGTCGTCATTATCAGTCCTTTTCGGAGAGTCTAAAGCGGCGTATTTCGGAGAGAATCCAGCGTCGTTGATCCAATGCGGCTGGATGGTGGAGCCTTTCTTCTCGTTCGAACGGGTACTCAAAGAAATCCGTCCGCGGTCGGGCATTTTCAAACCTACGTTTGAAGAGCCTTGAAGTTTGTCGAGATCTTTCATGGTCTTTTCGGCAATGTCAGGGTTAGCCTTCGGTTTCTTCGAAGAAGTTGGAGCGACGCTCGTCTTCCTCGTGGATGTCGACGCCACAGCGTGCTGCTGGGGTACGTTGGTCGATTGGGCTTGTGTTGTGGCTCTGGAACTCTTCGGAGCTTTGACCACACCCTCACGGCAGCTAGAAAGACGTAGGAACCCGACCTGAAGTTACTTCCATCTGAGCAAAAAGAGACTTACCAGAGATGTCTGCAATTTTGTTTGTCCTTGCAGGTGTGGCTACAGCTTCAGATATCATGTTCAGCTATAAGCAAAGTCGAGGTCGACTTTTTGCTGAATACACATACGCGAAGCGACCGTTGGAAAGCTGCGTCGTCTCGCCGACGCTGCTTTGTGTTGGAATGGGTGGCGCAACGTCCTCTTGGGTACCTGTACACCTGCTAAGGCGCCATCAACCTACTGTCCCCTCGTGTAGCTCACCAGTAGTAAGGTCCATTATCTCCTCGTCTGTAACCGTCCAGACGGATGGATCGATATCCCGAAGACCCTCCAACTCCGCCTCCTAGAAACGAAAACGAAATTCCTTAACCCTGAGCCAAGGTTTTTGCGAGTCCACTCACCAACGCAGTCTTGGGGCGCGTCTTCATCGTTGGATAGCTCTTCGGAGAAATAGCCGGTTTGTATTGTTTCACGATCGTAAGCCCCGCGTTCTGTTCCTTCATCGCTTTCAGTTAGCTTGATTGTCTGAGACACTGGGCATGCCCTTTATACGCTTACTGAGCTAACTATGACGTCTATGGCTTGGCTTGGCTTCTCAAGGCGAGCGACGATCGTGAATGATCTTGGCTGTGTAAGGGCCCTGACGCTTGTAACGGGACGTTTAGGTAAAGTAACGCGCAGCAGGGTTGGATGGAACAGTGACCTACGCGACTCTTCTAAAGTCGATGAACTCCATATCTGACGTAACGGTGAGGATGCATGCAAATCCAGCGTTCTGAATCTTCTTCCCCTTGGGAGTGGCTAACGGAACGTCAAGTCCGACTTCAATGGCCAACGAGGCTACCACGGGCTCCGCGCCTTTAGAGTGCGTCAAGGATTCCTCCCTGATCACGACTCGGTACTGCGGTAGGTTCGAAACTTCCTCCAAAATATCGCGACCGAAAGGAGGTTTGCGGTTTAACAACTATACATCCCACGGTGAGCACGCTAGCAGGTTGCAAGATATAGCTCCCCTCACCAATTCCAAGCGATGAGGTTCTTGGATTCGAAGTGCTCCGATTGTCCCTATCCCCGCTGAAGTAAGGACCTTAAGAACACGAGAGTGAGGACTTCCGTAGGAGGTGAATTTGTCAATCACACCTTGAGCCTATGCCAATTAAGTGTAAGAGCAAAGGAAAGGGACATTCACCGAACCAACTTACGACTTCTCGCCGATTTGGGGGATCTGTCGTAGCACAATGGGACGGTCGTCCCAAGCCTTTGCTGAAAGACTCCGGACACTAAGCCAATAAAGGGTGAGCGGCACACCCACCGGAATACTGAGCACGATTCTAACAGTTCCAAGCCGAACTTGACTTGAGAAGCGCTGCGCTTGACTATGGCCGTGTCAACTATGGCTGAACAAGAGCCTTAGCTAGAAAAAGGCAGGAACGGGACCAGATGCAAAGGCTTGCCACGTGCTATCCGGACGGCGTGCTTCAGCACACCCAATGCCTCCAGCGCGGGCTGTGATTCGGCGGTCTTATACTCTTTTGCGTTAAGCGAAATACCTCCCAGTACGGCCTGTAAACTCGTCGTTGGAGACAGCCTAATTTGTGTTGTGAAATACCTTACTTGAATCAGCACCATAATCTTGTCGCACGGCTTTTCGATTTTCTTGACCGTCATTCTTATGTCGTTATGCTCCTTTAGGGCATTGTAAACCTGAACGGCGGGGATTCAGTGGTGGCTTGCTGATGGTTCCTCGAGAACTTGCCTGCTTGTCACTTCCACGAAGTCGAATATCGCTGAATCTGCTCGACTGAGAACGTCAGAGCTATATGGACAACATCAGCGGGTACCACTCACTCGTCTGCTTGAGTGATAGCCTCGAGCTGTCCATCCGATGGCATTAGAATACAGACGCTACACCACCCTCGACTTCTTACCAGGTCACGCATAACGACCTTGTCGGGAAGCTGGAGTATGAGGCGCATCTAAGGCAGCCTTTTCAGTCCGAGTGCCATTCCGAGAGTAGATATGACCAGACCGTTGAATAGCGAATGTAATACTGTCTCGGACACTCGTCAAAATCCTTTTGCCCTCTCAGCGAATCGGTAGCGAAGACTCACCCGGCTCATGATCTCACCCAGTTCGGTTGCTGCCAGGGCACTTATTTGCCCCGCACGATTCCGAGTTGTTGTCACGAGATCAGCGTCGCAGAGACTATTGACCGACTCCGCTACAAGGTCGTCAAGCCGTTGCTCCCAAGTCTGGTTTTGATCTTTCCCCAACGCGTAATGAGAAGGGTTTCGTTTGAGGCGTTGGAAGAGAAACGAGTTGTGCAGCCACGATTTGGCGGTTTCGAGGCTGGTGATGGTGCCGAGACCGACTTCGGAGTTCAAGTGTTCCGTGAGGTTGAGGTGGAGACAGCTCTCGATAGTCGTCGTTCCCGAAGTCAGAGCTTTATAGTGCTGCTCTTTATCTGAAGAGCACATGATGATCGCTAGCCCTTCTTTGTCTAGAGGTGAGATAACTCGTTAGCTGCGGTATCCTAGGGGTGCTTTTGCCTCAGCAAGTCCTACCAAACTGGGGCCGACCCTAATCGAACACGTTGGTTTAATAAACTCGATTGAGGAAACCGTAGTTGTATGTTCACATACAGCTCGGCCTAGCATCTGCATCACATCCAAATCACAGTACTCCGTCCAGAGGGTGCCTGCCCACATCTGAGTCCCTTTGATAACAACAGTATGTGCAGCTAGTGAAGGTTTGTAAGTGCTCCGCCAAATTGTGCCATCTGGTCGGAAGCATATCTTACGCAGATTGACGCCAACTGCCAGGGTCTAATAAAGATTTTAGTTGAGTACAAGTTCAACAATTCCAGGGCTTCAATGCGGATGTCGCTGACCGATGTAGCCACCAACGTACGGATCTTCCCGGTCAAGTAAAGCTCCTCGGCTAGCTTTCTGTCTTCTATGCGGAGCCCTGCATGATGAACACCGATACCTGACGCAAGGAGGGCTGAAAGATCGAGGTGAGGATGATATCTGATTATTATAGATGGTATATCGCACCGTTCAATTGTGAATCTTGGAAACGACCTTCCGCCCTGCACAGTATAATCAACATTGAATCAACACAAGATTGCAGTCTGCATCACCTTGCAGGCTGTATCCACGGAAGCTTTCGCTTCTCTTCCACACACTTCTTGTACTGCTTGGCAAGTTGCTCCGCGGTCCCAGAGACGCCTAAGGACCAGAGGATTTCATCCCACCTTAATAAGAGCTCAAATCAGGACATATATCCTCTCACCTTTCCGTGTTGGGCAGAAAATCAAGACTGGCTTCCCGCAAGCATGTCGTTGAAGCAGGTCGAACAGCTTGAAATCGAGCATCTTGGAGAATTGAAATGCATTCTGGTTTTTTGAAGCATACGAATATACGTGGCGAGTAATTCTACATGGTCTATACTCTTCGCCGAACTAGGAGCACGGGGTTTGAGGGGATGGGCGACCCTTAAGCTGGAAGATTTTACGCACCTTGAAGACTGTAGCCCTCCGGCTTTGTGTTGTGTTGCTGTTCCCAGCAGAGTGTGATCCGACCCAAGAAGCAATGTCCTCGATGTTGGGAGCCGTAGCTGAGAGAAGAATGAAACGGACGGCCGTTCCTCGGGTCTTCATACGCGAGATGCAAACTTCGAGCGTGCTTCCACGAGTTTCGTTTAGGATGTGGACCTAGGAAAGTCAGAGAAAATTTGCGAAAGCTTGGTAGTCTAGTCGTCGTTGTGGGGCTACGCGACTAACTTCGTCAACGAGAAAAAGCTGCATCGTTGCCAAAATATCCTGATGTTCTCGCCAGTTTCGAGTGAGAGAATCCCATTTCTCAGGCTATTTTCGCGTTTGTTGATTTAAACGATTAGATGGAAGAGAGACACGATCATACCGTCGTAACACTGGAGGGGGGATCGAAAGGTTCATTTCAGCCTGGGCTGAAGGCCTGAGGTCCACCCGAGCTTACATGATAGTTGCATCTTTGGCATCTTTCCATGCTTTTCGTGACGTATCCACAGTGTCGCCTGTGAGTTCACAGCCTTGAATGCGACCAGTTAGTTTGGCTAGCGGAGCAGCCATGGGAGCCGAGAGTGCTTACATTTGACACCTAATGGCCCGAACTTCTTCGTCCAATCATTGAATCTCTCAGAGCATAGTGCCTGTAATGAGACGCTCAGTTTCTGATGTGGCATCCAAATGCGGGGGAGTTGGGTCCTGACTCACCTTCGTAGGGGACATATAGACACACTTAGCGTCGTTCGCCCCGTTGAGAAGGACCCGAACGATGGCGAGCTCGAATATGACTGTCTTGCCGCTTCCAGTCGGTGCTGTGTTATCCAATAAGCACATCAAGCCGACTAAGCTTTATAAAGATCACCAACCGCTGATAACCTGGAGGAGCAATTGATGTGAACGGGAGCCTGGACGCAAAGGTCATAAAACTACATACCATATTCTGACTGGTGTTCACAACCTTGTCGAAAGGAGAAACTATCAGTACGGCTCTCTTCCTCGAGGGCACGCTTCATTCTTACCGTGTCGAAGCACTGACTTTGAATTGCATTGAAGACCCCAAACTTGAACACTGAACGGTACATGTCCGCTATTTACACGAATTCCAGTGAGATAGTCTGACTTGGGATGCTCGAGAATGACTTACGGAGCGATGAAACCGGTACAAGTTGAATTCCTTCCGCGTTCCTCGATGGCTGCGAATACTGAGGTCGAGAAGCGAGTGGCTGAGTCCGCGGACTCGGACGTTGTACAGACCCACTCCTTTGATGCCGAGGGTCTGCAACCTATGTATTAGAGGGATACGTATAAAATATGTATAGTGCACTTACTCTGAGGCGGGGGTTTCCAGGAGGACGGGAGTGGCAAAGCAGGGTTCACCCCACCGTAATCAGGGGGGAAGTTGACGCCCCCAAGTGCTGAAGATACCATCATTGCTCTGTGTCGAGAGGCTTGATTATTAAATATGGGAGAAGGTGAAGAGGCTCCTGTTGTTGAACAATTGAGCATATCTAGACTCGGCTGCCTTTGGTTTGCGAGAGCAGACCTGGATGTCCGTCCGAGAACGGGTCACTCTCAGCGAAGCTACCGTATAGGTTGGCATCGTCGTACGTTCCATAGTCTTCCTGAAACACGTCGATGTTTTCGTCGGGGTAGTACATAACTTCGTTAGGGCAGAGGGAGGGTGGAAGGTGGTTGGAGGAAACCGTCAAAACAACATCTGATCTGCAATTGCACGTGATCCGGGGAGTAAAACAAGGCCCATTTCACAAAGCACACCTGAAAGACCTCGTACCCTTGAAATCGATGACGTGCACGTGGATCATAGGCAATTAACACCCCCGGGTAATTGTACCCGGGCATGAATATACCATTCCATTCATCCTATCGAGGAAACAGCGCACTTCGCCAGCTTCTCTCACAGAAAGACATCTTAAGACTTGAAATGCATGCAGTCTGCTTGTACACCGGCTCATCCTCAGGCCCGGTGTTCATCGAGTTTCTATGTTCCCCGTCCGCTTACGCGTACGACTGCGAATTTCACTGAGATTTGCCCAGACCTCGCTATTTTGTTCCGAAGGCTGATTCACGTAGAGTAATTACACGGTTGTAGCTACTCTAAGATGCTAACGTGCTTCTTCAATGATGTCTCAGCCAAGGGGAGCAAGCACGGCGGCATGGTAACTCAGGGGCACACGGAGAAGTTACAAAAAGAGAACCTCGCAGCATGGACTGGTTGCACCCTGCCACATCTTCGACCCTCTCCTCTCCTCCTTCAACCTCACCCAGACCGCCTTTAAAAATGCTTGTACCACTCGTCCAGCGTCATCCAAGATACACCATAGCAAGCGGCATCGGCTTTCTCACTCTGTTATTGCTGTTGGCTAGCAGGCATGAAGCCTTCCCCGGTTCAGGCTTTTTGCCCCCACCGCCTCACGGCCAGCCAGGATTCAACGTCGCGCCATACGGTTCAGTTGGTGCATTGATCGCCGATGCTGAACACGACTACGACATCTTTGTGGGTCGACGGAATGCCATGATTCGCGAAATGGGCACCGATCCTACCAAAGTTGAAGCGTACGTCGCAATCTTCGTGCATTAGCACCAAACCCCCCAACTCGTCGAGCTAACGTTGGCATCGCAGATGGCCAGCACTGTCAGCGAAATTCCACATGTATACCCTCTGTGCGTTAACCTGCCCGATCGCGACTAAGCCCCAATCTCATCGTGTTGCACGCATTTTCAGGGGACTTCTTCCTTCCAGCCTTCCGCTGCCCACATAAAGTCAAGCGAGTGGGCACACTTGGAGATGGTGGCAAATACGTCTGCGGTCTCGAAAAAGTCGCTGAACAGCGAAAATGTGTCATCTACTCCGTCGGTACGGGCGGTCTTGGCGTCGGCTTCTCGCCCTCGAACTCGCGTCGCTAACCCCACGCACTTTGCGCTCAGGCATCAACGGCGAGTCCTCGTTCGAGGCTGAACTCTTACAATCCACCAAGTGCGAGATTTGGGGATACGACTACTCTGTCAAAGAGGTGAGCGAAAGCAATTCCGGGCATCCCTATACCGCATGCCGTGCAGCTTTCTCTCTCGTCAGACAACTCACACGCTCCCTTCTCTTTAAAAATAACTTCAGTTCGGCCCGGAAATCGAGAATTTCCCAGATCTCAAGAGTCGAGCTCACTTCTACCCCTACGCTCTCGGTGGCAAGGACGATCATGGACCAGGAGCAAACCCGCCTTTCTACACTTTACCTACTCTCATGCAGATGAATGGCCATCAGTTCATCGACATCCTGAAGATCGACATCGAAGGCTTCGAGTTCTCTTTGCTAACCGACCTCATCAAGGCCTACAGAGGCAAGCCTCTGCCGTTCGGCCAGCTGCAACTCGAGATCCACGCTTGGAGTAAATCATTCGTCGAGGTCCTTTCATTCTGGCGAGATTTGGAGGAGGCAGGTCTCCGCCCCTTCTGGACCGAACCAAATCTTGTCTATCTCAACCTTTATCGTGGTCACGCACCAGATCTGAGCGAGGTCAGGCGCCTGCCCCATCAGTTTCTCTCCCAGTCGCTAATTATCAGTGTTGTTCTACTCTCTTGCAGTACTCTTTCATCAACATCAAGGGCAACCACGCCATCATTCGCGATTAGACGCTTTTGCTACTTGCTGCTTCGCATCATTATTTCATTTTCTATGCTACCGATCTCGTATTTGAGGCGCTTTCATCGCACTGAACTATATATCACAAAATACATGCTGCAATGCGCGACTTTGGGGGGTTTCGTTTATCGGGATAAGATAATGGATTACGATCGTTCATAGTTTAGCATCCAAGTCGCTGTAGATCTCAACAGGGGTGGCAGCCTTTGAGACAGCAAGTCCAGCCTTGAACATGGCCATATCTCGGACCGGAAGAACGTCGCTACCCAAGCTCTCGAGAGTGCTGTCGGCACTTGGGTACTCCTTTGCAAGTCTGTCGATGGTTTGCAGAAGCTCTTGGGCGCTTGCCTCTTCGAAGTCAGGTATCGACTTGAACTGCTCCGTCCAGAACTGCCTCACGCCCGAAAGTAGAGGTTCGTCACCCTCGAGGGCACTGTCGTCCACGGGAACGCCTTTTTGGCGGAGAGCCTCAATCAATCGTCGTGAAGCCTCTTTGCTGAACGTGGTAGCTGGAGCGATTTGAGACTTCAGCTGGATGGAGATCTTGGCACGGGTTGTCGATGATGGGTGGATAGCTCGGTTGAACAGGTCGATAACGTCTTTCTTGGTCACCTTGGACAGAATTTCCGCATCAACCGCGCCTGAAACCCAATACATGTGAGCCTTTCCACAGAAAGGGGTGAAATAGCAGCAAGGACGTACGCCTCATGAAGTCGTGATAGCCTGAGGTAATGTGGGTCCAGAAGCTGTTCGTCTCATCGCCCAGATTCTTGAACTTCTCCAGCTTCTTTTGTATCAAGCTCCGTCTCTTCTGCTCAAACTCGTCTTCGGACATGTTCTCGAGCAGTGGTCCTAAAGTGTCGGTGAAGAAGCGGTTTACGCGATGTTCCAGATAGATCGGATCCTTCTCCGACTGCACGACAACACGCCAGCCGATCGACCCAGTTGAACCCCAACTCGATGAAGAGACGATGTAACCCAGTTGCTCCACCGTACGAAGTTGGTTAAAGGCAGGTTCGTTCGCGATGTGAGCGAACAAGCCAAGGATGGACCTTGTGCGAGGGTCTGCAATATCGCCGATTTCCAAATAGTATGTGAGAGCCGAGTTGACGTCGTTCTTGTTGGGCACGTCGAGTTGCAGAACGTAGTTGCTCGCTGTAGATGTGGAGATCAGGTTAACGACCGTAAGAAGAGGATAAGCTGTTCTCAATGCGTACACGAGGGCAGGAGAAGTGACCGATCGGAAATCAATTCGCTCGAAGTCAGAGCCCTAGAATCAAGGGTATCTTCAGCAAGCTTGACAATATTGGTCGCTTCCTAGTAACAAAAGAGGATAAATCCAAAGGTGTCAGGGAGCACAGCAATCGCTGGCTCACATCTTTCCTGAGATTTCCATGCACAAGCGCCTGGACGTATGTCCTGGAGAGGAACTCTCGTATATGGAGTCTAACATCCTCGGATCGAAGGGCTACAATTCCGGCAGTCAGCGATCAACTGCACAGCGTTTCAAAGGCGATGAACTCACCATCAAGCTCGGCAAGCTTCTCCGCTGGGGTCCAGGCTTTTGGTGACAAGAGGTATCGTGCATAGTAGTCGGACGTATGGTAGGGTTGGTCCATCGCCATGTTCTCGTACTCTTGTCGGAGCTTCGGACAGAGCAGAGGTTAGACAGAGCGCATCGATAGCACTTCGGTTGAGTCCTGCTCACCTGTTCCTTCAAAACGTTGAACCGATCTTCCTGCACCTCGAGTTGTTTGACTTTGTCCAAGACAACCTTGAGTAGGACGACGAGCTTTTCGTTATATCCGCTAACCACTACTGAGATTCCTTCGGCGTGGATATTGACATCGTATGCCAGGCCTGCGAGATCGGCATCGTAAGCGAACTCGGTTAAGGAGTCGCGAACGAGGTCGACATAAAGCCTGTAGGCATCTGGTTAGCTCGAATTTTTACGAACTGAATGTGAGTAACGAACCTAGACGCCACGTTGTGTTTTGGTGTCATCGTCACAAGGGGGCTACGCAGGGGGGGGGGGGCGGGGGCAAGACGGGGGGGTGGCTGAGGGGCACATGGCCCCAGCATCCATGACAAGAAAAGGAGCCACATCCGCCTGGGGTCCCCGGC